>KV426163.1:44223-77348 GCA_001632375.1 Exidia glandulosa HHB12029 | reverse complement strand
GGGAGGAGGAGCATATGCAGCAGACAGAGCGGCGAAAAGAGATACGGGCACGAGGGATGTGGTGCAGACAAGTGCAGACCTCGTGTGCCGTAACAACACGGAGATCGTTCGGGTTTAAGCGACACAGAGATCGCACGCGACGCAGTCGCAGATGGCACGTAGCCGTAGGAGTGGGGTAGTCGACAAGAGTAGGACCACACGTAGTGATCCGACGTCCTGGAGGTGTAGAAGTCGCACAGAGACAACAGTGGATGTAGACCAGCGACGAGAAACGCCAGAGGTCCACCACAAGGAGAACCGCGCTGTAAAAAGGCTGCTTGCAGGCAAGGGCGGGGCTTTAGAGCGCTGCGGGGCTCATAAGTTGACAGAAGTCAGGCCTGCAAGGACACGAGGGAGTGTCTATCTCAGCCGTCTGCGAATAAAGCAAGAGCGGTCTGTAAAATACCTGCAAGGACACGAGGGAGTGTCTATCTACAGGCAAGAGTGAGCACAGGAATATACAGTGGATGTGCGAGCGAACGTACCTCAGCCGTCTGCGAATAAAGCAAGAGCGGTCTGAGGCACACGGGATTGTCCGGTGGATGGATGATGCTGTGCGAAAGTAGGTTTGGTTCCGGATACATGGTGGCACAGGCCAATATAGGAGAGAACATACTGAGCATAGGCATGAGATGGAAAATAGGAAAGAATAGACAAGGATAGAGTGGAGGAGAACGGAACGCGCGCTGAGCCAGGGGCGAGGCGCCAAACATCCCGATTTGGACGGCAACTTTGACGAAAGGTGGTCGCCCAATTGGGACGGAAAGTTCCCACGGTCCGGACGAAGTGCCGGCTTGCCCATAACTCTTGACACCGTTACTCGACAGTACCCTTCGGCTTGTCACCGCGGCGCAGTTTACTCGCGCAAAACGACTACGCATCCTTCGATATTTGGATGAGCATCTATAGGACGCTCAAGGCGCGGATTACGGTCTGCGTTGACCCACTTGGCTCACGGCGCGTTTGGCTATGTATTGCCGACGTCTGGGGGAGTCCATTTCCTTCGCACACCGTCTCCGGCTCCCTTCCGTATCCCGTTGTTGGAGTGCACGGCCTATGTGTACGGCCGCTTTCTTTCTCTTCGCTCACGAGGACGGCAACATGTGGAACTTTCGTCAGTTACCGACTTGGGTCCGCAGAGCCGTCGTCTCGACAGATATGCTTCGCATTTGGATGGCGCTTATCGTGCCTGCTCTAAACTCGCGGTATAGAGTTCTCGAGCATTTCCGGGAGTATACCGGATTCCCGATTGCGACGCGCATCGTTTCGATTCGGACGACTTCGCGTGACCGCAACTTGACTGTTCACAGTTACCTTTCACTGGACTCTTCTCGTCTCTGGGGGAGCTTTCCGTTTCCACTTGCTTTGGATTCCGTCTTCCTTTGGACTCAGTACGGTTTCATTCTTCTGTTTTTGACATGCTCGGCTGTCGGCCTGAGGGGGAGTGTTAGGATTATATCCGTATATCCGTAGTATCATGCCGTTCCTCGCATGTACATACACATGTCCGTACCGGAGTCCGAATAAGACTCAACCGTTTGACCCGGAACGCTAACATTGGTATGACGTTTCGCCGTTCAAGAGCCGTAGCGCGTCACCACTTCACGGTGCTGGGCAAGGAAACGAAAAACAGTCGGTTTCCGGCTTGGACTAGACCGGGAGGTAATAGATACGGCGTTCTAGGGTTATCAGGGCTGCAAGGATCCAGTGTGACGTGCTGCTCGATGTTAAGGTGGCGAGTGTGCAATGTGGAGAGAGCGAAAGTGAGGAGTGAGCCGGACCGGTTCCTTGTCCTCTTCCACGTCCCGACGGCGCTCACCACGCTTTCAACAACCCGCATTATCCGCTCTGAAGCTGCGTGATTGACGAGACGACCTTATGATTACCCGCAACGCTTCTGGCAGTGAACTCGATTCACAACAGTCGGCGAAACGGCCTAGACGCGCTTCCTAGTCGCCTGACGCGTTGACCGAGTCTACCTGCGTCCCGCCTTGTGGTCCACAGCAAACACGCGCCAGCTCACAGGCATATATGTCATATATTACAGTAATCTGTCCAGCTGCTGCACGTCGACGCTGTATTGGCGGCAGCGCACGCCGTATAGGACTTGGGCATAAAGGTGCGATTCGCAGACAGTAATGTGTACAGTATCTGACCCGACGACATAATAGGCAGCAGTACTGGTCGTTGTAGCTCGTTACGGAGCGCAGGCCTGCACGCGTCGTCTGCGAAAGGGGCGTTCCCAAACCTACGCCATCTCGTACACAATCGCTTTGCGTTGACGTTTCGCATAGGGCCCGCTACGGTCAGCACACAGTCCACATTGCGCAACGCCTCCGCGTCCAGACGTCCATGCGCCTCGAGCGTTGCGCCGTCTGCGGCCGTCGCCAAGCACCCACACCCGCACGCGCGCGGATATCCGTTCATGGACGTCGACTGCGTCTACACCGACCACCGACAATTGCCGCGTCAATGCATGCGGCCACTGCAATTGTCTGTGCGCTCACCTAACGCGCACATCTACCCTCTCGCGCGTTCGTCCCCGCCCGTTTCTGCCTGCAACGCTATGTTCGCTTGCCGCCGCACCTTTCTATCACGCGTAACCACGACATCTACGCGCACGTACCCCGGCGACAGACCGTTCACGGCGCCCGGAGCGACTCGTGCGGCGCACACTTTGCTTGGTACCTCCTACGATCGCTTCAGCGCTCTCTGCAGCGACCATTTTCCGGCGCGCGCAGACCGCTGCTCAGGTTTCCCGTGGCCACACCGACGAGCCCGACGAACTATCCTATCACAGGTTCTGTATCGTCCCGTTCTGCGCATCCATCAGGCATCGAGGCTACCCATCCCACCGCGCAGGCTGTTCGCCCGCCAGGCGGACCCGCCCACTTCTTATCTCGAGCGCTGTCCTTCCGCGCCCGCAGTTCGAGCCCTAAGCGATTGCTCTGAACCCGGGAATGTCGCATACGCGCGTCTGGCTGTCCAGATCGCCACACTTATGTGCGACGCGCTGCACGAGCACGAACCGAGCTGTTCGCCGCACGCATGGTGCTCGCGGTACCGCAGTACCGAGCGCAGTAGACGACGTCGCCACATTGACTCTACCCGACGCTCTCCAACCGGTGCCAGGGCTCGCGCTCACCAAGTGCTCACATCGCCGCCGCGTCTGGCTGCATCATAAACCCGCGACCTCTGCGCTGTGCCTCTCGCCCGCGCAAGCTGCTCACAGGGACGCCGTCCTCCAGCACTCTGTTTACGCGCGACACGGACCAGCCGCACGGATGCGCAGGTTGCAGCGGAACCCTCGTACTCCTCGCGCGCCATTCCTATCCCGGCAGCCTCGCGTGCCTATGTACCTGTCCCGTCTGCATTGCACATTGGGCGATGTGTCTTATTGCGCCCTGAACTGTGTTTCCCGCGCAAGACGTGGCTCTGCCGGGCACGAGTCTTTTCGCAAATACACGTGCTGGTCGGTGATCCTGTGTTCGCCGTTCCTCTCCTCCTCGGCCTCTTCGACTTGTACGCGCGCGCACAATTCTTGGTCCGCCTTTGACTCTTGCGCTTCACCGTACTCGATCGCGTCACCCTCACCACGCTGACCTTGCGTACGCCCATCCCCAGCATATCGTCCCTTCGTTCCTTCGGGAGCGCGCCCACGGTCCCATCACGAAACGCAGCTGAGGCGTCACGCGACGCGCGCGACGGACTGTTCACAAGCGCGCCAAAAGTTCTTCATGCAGCGGTTCATACGAGTACCTGCGAGTGCTGCGTACGCGACTTTGCTGTTACTCGTGCTCCGTGCGCCATGTCGCTGCATGGGCGCCCGGTTCTGCGGCCTGGGGAGCGGCAGACGCGTAGGTCCGACCTGCGTCAGTGCCGCCGCGCCAAGTTCATTACATAGACCCACATGGCATGTGCTATCCCTTCTGCTCGTTAGGCAACGGCATCCCCATCGCGCTTGAAATGTAGATCATCAAGTACGAATAGCAGTAGGATGTAGCTCTAGATAACGCACATAGCCAGCATCAGCGTCACCTAAGAGTTGACAAGGAGTCCCCACGTCCTGGCAGAGCCTGAGGCATACTTGAACGACTAGAGCACGATCACTTGACACGGCAGAGATCATAATTCATTGGACTCATGCGGGACAATAATACAAATGCAGTAGCAGCAGCAGCGACGATGGAGGGGAACGTGTCATGACATGCGGAAGGGAGGAAAATTGAGCAGACGAGAGTTCAAGCAAACAGAGCTACGTGACGGAGAGCAGGATCGAGCAAGCAGCAGTAACACATAATCAAAAAGCGCAAAGCACACAAAGCATATTCAATACGAGCAAAGGGGGCCTTACTTTTTACTTCAGCGCGCGAACTTGGCGCGCATGGCTTCCACTTTCCCCTGCGACGGCGAATCCTGCGCCGACGGCTGGGCAGGGGCGGCGCCGGGTACCTTCGCGAGCCAGCTTCGACCGAGCGTAGGTGCGGCGCGCTGACCCGCGGTGCTGTTGGTCAGGTCGCCGCCGAAGCGTTTGACAACGATGGGACTTGGCGCCGCGATGATGGGACGTCCGGCCGAAGAGCGCTTCGGCGTGAATCCGCGACGTTGTGATACGGGAGGCAACGTCGCACGGGGCGGTGACGACGGCGCGGGAACAGGAAGAGCACCCAAGACGAGGCTCTGGTCGAAGTCGTCGGGAGCATGGCGTTTGCGTGGATTGGACGCCGACGAGGATGACGGGCCAGCAGCGAGCGCCGCAGCCATGGAGCGGACGTCCGTACGTGCAGCTGCTGCAGCAACACTCGGTCGACGTGGCGACGGTGGAGGAATGGGCGATGGAGCGAGCGGAGGAGGGCGTGCAGTGAAGATACTGGACGAGGGTGGAGAGCGGCGAGATGATGATGATGGTACAGAATGATCACTGAACGGTGGGTTGGGCGAAAGAGACGGACGGCGCGAAGAGTGGCTGCCAGATGCAACGCGCTCGGCGGGCGCACGCGTGGACGCAGCTGAAGGCGCCCTGGAAGACGAGGTACTCATGACGCCTGCCGACGAAGGCGGGTGAGCGCCGGAAACTGCGCGAGTGCTGCGTGGGGAGGATGCGCGCTGCAGGATGGCCGCTGAGGATGGTGCACGACCCTGCAAGCGCGGCTTGGGTTCAAGAACTGGTACGGTTGCAGACGGTGGCTGACGCGTCGTTGGAGTCGTGCCAGCGGACGGCGGGCGGGACAAGATGGGCGGGCCGTGTATAACAGCAGGAGACGACGCAGTGCGCATAGGCGGCGCACCTGCCGGCGGCGGGACGAGGATGGGTGTCGAGGACGACTCGAGAGCGCCAGTGGCCGATAATGGACGACCAGTCAGTTCAACGCTGGAGGTTTGAACATGCAGCTGCGGCGCCGATGCCGACGCGACAGGTCCAGGTCGAGGCGCAGTCAGAATATGCTGTGGTGTCTGCGCAAAAGGACTCAGCGGACCGCGCACGCATGCGTCATGTCTGCGTACCTGGTTGGACTGCTGCTTCAGCTTCTCCTCGACGGAGAGCAGCTTCCGCGTCAACGCCTCCGCACGTCCTTCAAGCCGCTTCTTCTCTTTCAGCGCGCTACGAAAAAGGGACGTAAGCAACGGTGCATCTTCGTCACGAAACATGTCGACGCACCCGAGCAACTTGTCTTCAGCTTCGTCCAGGTCGTCAGACTTGGTCTTCAGCTCGGCTTTAACGACATCGAGACGCCCTTCGAGCTCGTTCGCGCGCGCAGCTCGTTCGAGCGCCTCTTCCAGGTCGATTTGCACGCGGTGCATGCGACCCGTCAAGCCAGCAAGTTCAGTCTCCCTGGTAAAGACAGTCAGCGCGGAAACGGTAAGCAGGGTCGTGACGTACTTGTCGATGATACGCGCACGAGAGGCCATAAGCTCATCGTCCCTGTAGTGATTGTTAGTGGTGACGCTTGGGACGACAGAATGAACTCAGTACGCACATCCTTCCAAGACGCTGCTCCAGTTCCTCGCGCTCGACGTGCGACGCGGCAAGTTCCTTTTGCAAGCACTCGACGTCATGCGCAAGCTCGACCTTCTCCTGCGACGCCTGCTCAGTACCAGCGCGGAGGACATTGACAGTCCGCTCCAGCTCGTCGACACGCGCCAGCAACTCATCCCTGCGCGCAACGAGTTCGTTCGCCTGAAGCTCCATCTCCTTCTCGCGCGTCGCGGCCCCTTGAAGTTCCTGCGTCTGCGCTTGCAACGCCTGGACCTCGTCTTCGAGCCCGTGTGCCTTCTCCTCGACAGCTTCGAGCTCGGCGACGCGCGCCTCGAGTTCCTCGACGCGCTCGCGCATCTCCTCCTTATCCGCATCGGCGTCCTCGGCGATGATCTCGAGCTCGAGCACCTTCTTCCTATGCGCGAGCTTGTCGGCCTCGTTCTGCGCACGCGCTGCGCGGAGGAGGGTGACGAGTTTGTCCAGCTTGCCCGCGACCTCCTCGCTCTGCACCTTGGCAGCCTCGAGCTCGGCCTTTAGCGCGTGCACGTCATCCGCGTTCGCCTGCGCCTGAGCGTGCGTATCGTCGCGTTGCGAGAGGGCGAGTTCCTTCTTGAGGAGTTCGGCGTGCGCATTGAGTAGAGAGCCCTTCGTCTCGTTCAGCTGCACATTATAATCAGTAAAGACGCGAAGAAGCCATGTCTGTGTGCGTACTTGACGCTCCATCTCGCGTGCGTGTTCCTTCGCCTCGCCGAGAGCAGCCTTCGTGTGTATGACCTGCGAGGACAAGTCAGTATCGTGCTCGGTACACACCTCTGATGCGACGCGACGCACCTCCTGCTCGAGCGAAACGACCTGGTCGCGCAGTTCGCCGAGTTTCCAAGCCTGAGTCTGCACACGAACACATCAGCGCAGGAAAGAAAGGGAACAGAAAGACAACGCACCTCATCCCCGCGCGGAACGACGACGAGCTCGCTCAAGCTCATATAACTCTTCGGACGCGCTTGAGCCGGCGGACGCAGCCCCGTCCCTCTCGTCGCAGCATTCTTGACCTGGGCCCTCAACGCGACCGTAACCTCGACGAGCACAACCATCTCCGTCTCTCGCCTGACGAGCCGGTCCTGTGCCTCGACGAGAAGCTCCTCGCACACCGCGACCTCCTTGCGCAGCATCGAGATCTCCGATTCGAGTTCGTCCACGTCTTCAAGTCGCGCATTCGCAGCCTCGAGCTCAACGCGAAGCGCCTCCACCTCCGCGGCAACGTCTTCCAACTCGGCCAGACGCGCCTCGACCTCCTGAAGTTCTTCAACGCGCCTCGTCGCAGCGTTCAACTCCTCCCTCAACTCCTCGAAATCGCCTAACTCTCCCAAACGCGCAATCTCGTCCTTCAGCGCCGGAACAGCCTCAAGCTCCTCCCTCGCAACGTTCAGCTCCTCCGTCCGGCGCTCCAGCTCCTCGCGCAGTTCCGCAAGGTTCTCATAAAGCGCCTCGACCTCCTCCGTAGTCCGACGAGTCGTAAGGTCCGCGAGGTTGCGGGTCGCATCTTCAAGCCGGACGCGATCCTGCGCAGATTCAAGGGCGGCGCGCGCATCGTCCAGTTCCGCGCGCGTGAGGTCGTGTTGGGCTTGTAACCGGGACAGAAGCGCGCGTGTATGGTCGAGCTCGTCCAGGAGGGAGCGATTATTGGTCGGGGTAGGCGCACGACTCATACCCTCCTCCTGCGAATACACCGACCCTTCCAGCTGAGAACCAGGCCTAGCATTCGTAAAGACCGAATCCGCAAGGGGCGTCCCCGCGCGTCGAAGAACCTGCGAATCCGAAACCGACTCTGGATACGCGCTCTCCTTGAAATCCAAGAAATCGAACGCCTCGTCGTGCGCGTCGGCGCGAGAAGCAGCGCCCGCGCGTCCGCCAGAGAGCACAAAGTCCATCGTATCGTCCACCAACCGTCCACTATGCCCGTCGTCCGCCTGAGTCGAAGGTCTCGGCAGTCGCGGAGGAGGAGCAGGAGCAGAAAAGTCGAGCGTGGCGTCCAGGATGGATTCAGCGAGCGCGACGACAGACGGATGACGCAAGTCGGCAGTCTCGAATCCAAAGTCGAAGTTGGCAGTCGCCTCGATCGGATCGCGCGACACGTCCCACTGTGACTCTCCATCGTCCTCGCGGTCGCGGTCGCGGGCATTCGGAACTTGAAGTAACCCCCCGACCTGAACGTCCACCTCGACGCGCCTCGCCTCGCCAAGGACAGCAGTCAACCCCGCCACACTACTCTCCTCCCCGTACAACCGCCGCTTCACATCCTCATACCGCACCTCACACTCCTCCAACCGTCTGCCAAGCTCATCCCTCTCCCCCCTCATAGCCTTACAATCCTCCAACAGCGTATCGCGCTCGCTCTTAATCTCCTCATAATCCTCCAACGCGTCCTCGGCGAGTTTTAACTGCGTCTCGAGTCTGGCAAGTTCGCGTTGGTGCAGACCGATCTGGTCGTTCCGTCTCTCGACGCGAGATTCGGAATCTTCGATGCGGCGGGTGAGTGAGGAGATGAGGATGTTGAGCGAGTCGAGCTCGGAGAGGAGGTGCGCGTTGTCGGTGCGGAGAGAGGTTAATTCGTTCTCCATGGCAGCGAGGTCGGACATGAGAGGCATAGCGTGTGCGTGTTGGGATGCAGCCTCGTTGAATCGCGCGGTCATAGCCTCCAGGTCTGCGCGGAGGGAGGAAATGTCCTCGTGTGCGTCGCGGAGGGAAGCGTCGCGCAGCGCGAGTTCTTGACGCGTATCGGCGAGCTCGCGCGTCCGGTCCTCGAAGATCTTGTGCGCCGCGACGAGCTCGTTCTTGAGATTGTCGAGCTCGGCGTCTTTGGCTTCGAGGAGACCCCACGCCTCTTCCAACTGCCGCATCCGCGTATCGAGGTCGGCGCGGACGTCTGCCAGAGCAGGTTGGGCGTCGTTCAGGGCAGCGCGGTTCGACGCGAGCTCAGTCTCGCGGGCTGCGAGCGCGGTCTGGACGGTGACGAGGTCGGCGTTCCGGGTGACGAGCAACGACTGCGCAGCGGCGAGCTCTGAACGAACGTCGATGAGCGTGGCTTGAACGGCGACGAGGTCGCTCTCGCGGGCGGAGAGAGCAGCTTGAGCGGTGGATAAGTCGTTCTGGGCGGCGGTGAGCTCGTTCTGAGCGTTGACGAGGTCGTGCTTGGCGTTGACGAGCTCACCGTCGCGAGCGACGAGCTCACGACGAGCACTCTCAAGCTCCACCATCCTCGCACCCAACTCCTCCTCGCGCGCAACAAGTTCGGCGCCCGTAGACTCCAACATCGCCCGCGCATCCTCCAGCTCAGCGCGGGCGGCGTCAAGTTCAGAACGAGCGGTCTCGAGGTTCGAACGGGTTGCGTCGAGCTCCTCGAGTTCTTGAGCGCGGGCTGCGAGTTCAGAGCTGGCGTCGTCGAGTTCGTGTGTACGCGCGACGAGATCTACGCGGGCTGCAACCAAGTCGGCACGAGTACTGTCGAGCTCAGCATGCGCGTCTTGGAGTTCTCGACCGCGGGCGTCGAGGTCAAAGTGAGCGGTGTCGAGATCGTGTTGACGGGCGGAAAGTTCTTGCGTACGAATAGCGAGGTCGGAGCGAGCAGCGTCAAGGTCGGAACGGGCAGCGTCAAGGTCAGTGCGAGCGGTGTCGAGTTCAAAGCGGGTGGCGTCAAGTTCTTGAGTCCGGGTAACGAGCTCAGAGTATGCGACCTCGAGCTCGGCCATACGAATACGAGCGACGTCCAGCTCCTCCGTCCGCGTCCCAAGCACCGTCTCAAGCTCTTGAACCTTCGCGCGTTCCTACAATCCCAATCCCAAGTCAGCGTCCGCCCCTCACCTGCAACGCGAAACGGGAAAACGCACCTGCTCAAGTTCACCCATCACACCCTCCAAATCCACCCTCTGCTCCTTCACAAGCGCATCCACATAAACCCTCTGCTCCTCCACCTCCCTGACCCTCGCCTCATGCAGATCTTCAACCCGTCTCTCAAGTTCGTCCTTCTGCATCTCCACCGTCTCGCGTTCCTCCACCTCCCGCTGGAGAGTAAGTGCAAGTCCGTACGCCATCCTCTCGACGCGCTCCTTCGCAGAGATGAGTTTAAAGACTTGAGCGGCGGGCGTGACGTTTCGCGCGTTGTTCCGTTTGCGTTGGGCGTTGACGAGTTCGGCGATGTCGGCGTTCGCGGCGTCTAGCTTTGCGCGTTCGGATTTGAGAGCTGATGCGTGTGAGGCTTTGAGGTCGCGTATGGCTTCGAGTTGGCGAGTGCGTTCGATGTCGAGTTGTTGGGCGAGGGAAGCGCGTTCGGAGTCGAGTTGTAGGGCGAGGGAAGCACGTTCGGATTCGAGTTGGTCTTGAAGCTCGAGGGACAGTCGTTGGCGCTCAGACGCGAGCTCCCTCTCCCGCGCGGCGAGTTGTTCACGTTCGGAGGCAACGGCGTCGGCAAGCCCAGTCCTGAGCGCGCCCTCGACGCGACGGAGTTCTTGGGCGGCGAAACGGTACTCGAGGTCCGCGAAGGAGGCGAGTCGACGCCATTCGTCGCGTTCGGCGCGAAGACGGGTTGGGCATGCGTCTGTGTGATGGGGCGTACGATTCAGCTTAGGTAACGATGTGAGGAGAGGGGTAAACGGCGAGCTGCATGGGCTGTGGTGGTCGACGCCTGACACAGACGAGAGGGAGGGCGTCTCGGCGACGCGAGGCGAATGCGACGCGCGCTCGTGCGTTACACGCTACCACTATGCTCGTAGCACGACACTATTCACTCGACACGTAGACCTAGCGATGTCGCTGGGGAAGTTGTGATGACCGGCAGCGACGAGTAGGTCCAGACGCGGTGCACGTGACGCCAGACGACGCGGACAACCACACACACGGCGCCGGCGGCGATGAACACGATGGGGTGGAGCAAACGCGAGGAGAATGCGTGGACGACGAGCGAGGACGTACCTATATCGTCGCGTTCATCATACAGAATCTCTGCCCGTCGCAATCGCGCGTCGAGCAGCACCGGCCGCGGGTCCCAGCTAAAGCGGTCGTCGTCGCCCTGCGCGTAAGTCAGTCATCCACTACAACAAGCGTCGAGCGACGAGCACGCACCATCGTCCCGTCGTAGTGTGCCTGGCCTCGTCGAAGCGAGCGAGCGGGCGGGCGTAACGGACGGAAAGAGGAGAGCGCGTTATTTGGCTCGCTGTTTGGTCCAACCTTCGGCACGGAGCCGGGAACGGAGGCAAACCTTCCCTTCCCCGTCCACGAACGATCAAAAAGTGCGCCTGCCCGCTCATCGTCACCGTCGTCGCTGCACAACTGACCCTCGCGCGTAGAAGATGTCGTCCGACCTTCAATGGCTCCTCGTGCGCAAGCACAACTCGTTCATGGTCAAGCGTCTGCCGGAGGGCCCTATCCTGTCCAAGGAGCCGGGCAACTTGACCAACATTCACTCCCACAAGTTCTCCGGCCTTACCAACGCTGAGGTGCGCGTCCATCCGCCCTTCTTCCCCCTTTGTCCTCCCTGCGCGCTCGCTGCCCCGACCTCGCTGTCCCGACCTCGCTTCCCTCAACTTGCTCGCGCGCACGTATGGCTCGCTGACGCTCGCGCCGCTGTAGACGATCGACATCCGCGAAAAGGACTCGTCTGTGGTGATCACGACGCGCAAGCCGTCCGCCAAGATCCACACCGTCAAGAAGAGCCAGCACTCCTCCACCATCCGTCCCCGCTCAGGCAGCCGTCGCGTCTCCGGCATCGTTTCCCGTTACGCGAGCAAGGACTATCGTCCGGACCTCCGTAAGGTGCGTCTTCCCTTCTTTCCTGTACTACTCCATTTCTTCGTGCGCCCGCCCTTCCGTCTTCCCTCTCTTCGTCCACCTCCCGCCCCGCCCGCCCAGCACTCTCGTTAGAACCCGACCAGCACCTTTTCCACGCAGGTCGGGCGTGGACATGTTTGCGATACCAACGTTCTCGACCTGATATATTAGATGCTCCCCAGAGTCACCGTACTCGATGGGGATGTGTTTTTGTCACCGGGTCTACATCCATTCACATCCCCTCTTTCCCTTCCTTCCCGCGCCAAACGTCCCTCCTTCTCCGTTTCTTCCCGCCGCCTTCCCTCGCTATCTGCTTTCCTCTCGTTCCTCGTAGCCAAATTAACACGATACTGACACGCCGTGATCCTACAGTTCGCCCTCGCGCGCGCCTCGGCCGTCCTCGCGTCCACCAAAGAGCCCAAACCCGAGCACGAGAAGAAGACCCGCGGGAAGAAGGCGCTCAAGGCATGAGGGAGCCTTGGCGACCGCAGCGAGCCCGAGTCGGCGCGGCGGCGTGCTCAGGGTCGGGTCGAGAGGGGGAGGAGTGCGCGATGGTGCTGTGCTGTATGTTCATGCCATGTCACACGTACGCGTCGTTGCTATGCTATGAAACGTGTTCGCTACGCTACTCGCATCGTCCTTCAAACTCACGCGTAAGCGTCCACACAGACAGCAGCAGCGTCTGTGCCAGTTATACTAGGAGTGCATGTAGTCTTTGTGAACGCCGCTGTGAGTCCTATACGAGCAGATGATGAGAGCGATAGCCATTGCTCTTCGTATCGACAAGAGTGGTGAATATATAGTACTCCCATACCATCGCCGCTCGGTCGTCGTTCCGCATCGTTGCAGTTAACATCTATCCACTACATTGTACCCGCGTATGCGTCCTATAGCAGATGGCAAGACTCGGAGCCAATACAGGGGCGAACAAGGCGTGGAAATCTGGGGTACAAGGTTTAGGCGGACCTTGACAGCTTGAGTAAATCGACGACTGCGATCCTGCGCCCTTTGGGGAGGGGACTCCAGCGTCCAAATCCGTACCAGTCCCCAATGCGAGAGACGTCTACGAAGTCCGTGAGACGGATGAAAGCAGATGATGAGAGCGAGTTGCGACTGAGCTCTCCGTAGACTCATGAGCGTGAATAAATACTGTCCCGCCAGCTGTAGTCACCGTCAAACCCGTCGACCGGCAATACTGTATTGCTGTAATGAATGTTTAGCACAGAAGTCCCACCGCTTGAACTAACAAGTACAGCGGCTTTCCACTGACAGTCTCGGAGCTATAACTGCGATTCAGAGGGGTCCCGATGTACACTTTCCTCCACGGTTCAACACGTCGCTGCCTCCCGAGGCTGTGCCACTCTCGGGGCTGGGTTCATCGACCAGACGAGATGATAATATTTGACCAACCGCGGAGGCTCGTCACTCCGCGCCTATCCTATAGCTCCTTCCTTCGAGATCTGTGCCAGTCATCCAAACTTCTCAAGGTGTGAAGGAGAATTGCGCATAAGTCGACGAGTAGAGATCTGTAAGCAGGGGAAGAGCAGATGATGAGAGGGGTGTTCGTCATAAAGTTGCAACTGTAATCTCTCTAGAGGTTATATAAATACACACACATTCCGGCCGCACTTGTCTACCGTGTTCATTCCCTGGCGTGTATTGAAGGGATGGAGCCAACACCAGGTACGCTCTTTACGATTCGTACTATAGGCAGGTGAGCATTTGATGCTGTATCGTTTGTCCAAGAAGGGAGTAAGTTAACCTGTAGAGACCTGTGAACTGGATGAGAGCAGATGATGAGAGCGATATTCTTCGCAGTGATGTAACGATAAGTTATGCGAGGAGGTGAATCTAAATACTCTCACTTGTCAGACCGTCGAACCGTGGTCTCCGACTCTCCAACTTACCTGATCGATGCCAACTTACAGGCTGAGGAAAGAGGAAATACCTCTTTGTGTGGCTTACGTACATGATCTATGCATGTCGAGTCTCCTCTGCCGAAGAACCTGCAGGTCTGTCTCGACGATATGGGCACTCTACAAATGGCTGTATCCCCATCATTTAATTATGCGTAGTTGATCCGAGGAGGAGTGAGATGTGCCATTGGCGTCTGTGAGCCGGATGAGAGCAGATGATGAGAGCGATATTCATCGCAGGGGTGTAAGCTTTTCGTACCAGTAGGCCAATTTGATAAATACACTCCCCGGACCGTAATATCCCGATTTATCTGTATGCTGATCATTCCGTTCCTGTGCAGACTACGTCCAGTGTCTTGTGTGGCTAGTATACGCATGCCGGCGTCTCCAGGCTCCAGTTCAAACGCTTTGCGAAATGATAGCAGGTCCCTGGAGTACATACCGAAGTGAACTCCTGTCCTACGCCCTAAAGCAGGACCCATAGAACTGGTCGCAGGGTAGTGTTGAAGGTGTGCGCCATGGTTCCTATGGCTTGGAGGTACGCCGCAACTGCGGGCAAAGACAAGCAGATGATGAGAGCGAACCCCTTAGACCGAATAACAAAGCTACTGAAGCGCGAGGTAAGATCGATGCAAGGATTTATATATGCCGCACCCTGTGGCTGGTCGGGCCGGTCAGAGTGCCAAATTCCGGAGAACTAAACGATACGAAACATTAGATTCATTGCTGAGGGACCATTCTCCGTGCGCACGTTCTTGGGCGTATAATCGGACTCGGAGGTGTAAGACCTTCTTGATAGTGAATCGTCCCCTGGCGTCACGGGTCAAGTCAGGTGCAACTCGTCGAGCACAGACCGTCGAGTTCGCGATGGCGAGGCGCAGTTCCGGCGAACGATAGTTGAGCCTCGAAGAGTAAACTATATTCCTTGCGCGCGCAGTCGCTGGACGGATACGAGAGATAGTCATAGGCGGCCAGTGCAGGGTAGACAAGGGGGACAAACGTTCGCTGCACGAGGCAGTTACCGCCGTCTTGGTGACAGGGATCCCTGAGAAGAAGCAACAAGGACGTCTTGGCGAGTTCTGACACACACGATAAACCCCGGCCACAGTTAACAAGCGACACGGCGAGAAGACAGAGACGTGAACGGGCGCCCGGCAACGTCCGCAGGTTTTACGGCTTGTCCAATGACCTTCCGGATTGGGAAGAGTCCCCGGTTCGACTCCGGGCGGAGGGAAGGGACTTTTGTACATAGAACGAGTGACAAAATAACCTGAAACACGCCGTCCTGAGAGACGGCCGACCTGAAGCCGTATTTGATCAGCTTACGGCCGCAGAGTAGACCGAAAAACTGACCCAGTAGCAGCACAAACTTAAGCACAACGATGACTTCGAGTAGTAGCAACGGTGCACGACGGGCACAAAGGTGTTAGTTGTGACCGAGATGGGCTCGAGGGAGTCAGAGAGTGGCGGGACACCTGGCGACTGAGACACCAGCGGAGGCAGCTTATGTAATCTTTGCATCCGCGCTGGTCACCTGAGGGGACGAACAGCCTTTTATGGTTAGAGGCCAAAAACGGCAGAATCCGTATGGGAGATCGGCAAACACCGTAGGACCTCAAGCTGCCAGTAAGACCTTCAGCCTTTACGGCTTCAGGAATTGCACGTGACTGCCCGGAACCTCTGCCCTTGTCCGTTTCTCGCCCGACCGTCCCTCTACGGCGGAGAAGGCTCAGACACGAAAAAACTCGCATTCCGTTATATGATTCACTGTGTAGTATTTCTCTGATAATTACTGAAGGTATCTTATATATCAAATTTTCGTTGACACTATGTCTTTTCACAGCGGAAGTAGAGGAAAGTCGTGTGGAAAATGTCTTCGACTTGCCCGGAGTCGAACCGGCGACCCGTCCGAATCCGGAAGGTCATTGGACAAGCTGTGTAACCACGTCCGCAACTTGTCCTCACATTTTCGCTTCAGCTATGCCTCCACGCTGAGTAACTCGAGCCCGAGCATTTAATAGCCTTCTTTGCATGTCTGCTCGTCCATCATCGTCGCGCGGGCGAGAAAGAATGGTTACCGTGGTCCAGGTTGCCTTGAGCGCGCCCTTGGCCAGTATCCATTATCCTACGATCCACACGTCGCGTCGACCAACGCCGTGTTGACGTGATAATACGGTGCCGAATTAACTCCCAGTCGTGACGTCTTTGGAGCTAGTGCACGCTTTTTATCTTGCTACAGAGCGCATCGAGCTGGCTCACGGCCGGCCCTCATTCCCGCTCTTACCACCGTCACCGCATGTGTCCGCGGCCAATCGTGCGATTCAACATCCACTTTCACCAGGTCCCGCATACACCAACGCTGAGGTGCGCATCCATCCACTGCGTCGTCGTCCGTCGCTTGCTCGCTGGCTCCCTTCCCTCTCGCTTACCGCTCGTCCTGCCCGCGTAGACGATCTACATCCGCGAAAAATGTTCGTCGGTGGTGATCGCGACGCGCAGGCCGTCCTCTAAGATCCACATCGTCCAGAAGAACCAGCACTCGACCACTATCCGCCCCGGGAGCCGTCGCGTCTCAGACATCGTTTCCCGTTACAGCCGGACCTGCGCAAGGTGCGTCTTCACTTCGTTCTTTCTACACCGTTCCCCGCCATCCCTCTTCCATGGGCTTATCTTTCCTCGCCGCTCCAGCACTGTCGTTAGAACCCGACCAGCACCTATACCACGCAGGTCGGGCGTGGACATGTTTGCGATACCATTGTCTTCTTCTCGACCCTATATATTAGACTCTTCCCGCTTTGCAACAATGGGGATGCGTTCTTGTCACCGGGTCTATATCCTTTTCCTCCTCCTCCCCCTCGCCATCCACCATTCTCTTCTCCCCCGTTGCTCGACACCTTCCTCCCGTTCTTCGTCACCGCAGCCTCTTCTCGTTGCTCATCGCCGCCCCCCTCCCTCCGCTACCCCCGTCCTCGTCGTACTCGTTTTTCGTTGCCGACATGATACTGACACCACCCGAACCTACAGTTCGCCCTCGCGCGCGCCTCGGCCGTCCTTGCGTCTACCAAAGAGCCCACACCCGAGCACAAGAAGAAGACCCGCGGGAAGAAAACGCTCAAGGCATGAGCGCTGAGCGTCGCAACCGGGGGCCTTGGCGCCCGCAGCGAGGCGAGTTCGAGTTGGAGCCAGAGTCGGTGTAGAGAGGGGGAAGAGCGCGATGCTCCATGCCATGTCGCACGTCGTCGCTATGCTATGAAACGTATTCGCTACCCTACTCGCATCGTCCCAGCTGGCCGTACGAGGGGAGGCGCCGCGCTACTATGTTTAGCTGCAACCAAAGCTGTACTAATCATCGCAGCGCATGGAAGATAGCGTAGTTCTATCTGCGTCTGTGCGTCGCATAAGAGCAGCTGATGAGAGCGACATTCGTCGGAGGGGTCATAGCTCAGTCGTCAGCGAAGGGCCTGAATATATAGACTCTTGCCTTCTGCAGCAGACCGGCGGTCCGGTGATCGTAGGGACTCAGCCTCTACACCTGTCACTCGTTCCGAACCTCAGGAGATGACCAGACTCGATGCCGGTACGCGCGATATACACTGAGCTGTGAAAGTCTGAGATCGTGTTGTTCGTGAGGAAAAAGTTGACGATCTCCCCCCAACCTAATGTACGCGTTACATAAGTTGATGCTACGATACGAACTGTGTTCCCGTTCTTCGCGGACATGTGGCGAGTCGTCCATGCCTATCGAAAGTCATCCGATGTACAGAGTCTGTCTACGTCTGTGCCAGAATTATCTGAGGAGGGTATGTCATTCTCGGGAGGCTGCTGTGAGTCCCGTAACAGCGGATGATGAGAGCGAGAGCCTTTGCTGCTCTATCGGTAAGAGAATAGTTGTGGATATGTATGAAGTCTTCTCACACTGTCGCCGCTCTGAGGACCGCAATCTTTCGCACCGTGGCCTGACCGTCGTTCCGCATCGGTCCAGGTGTCATTGACCCGCTAGATAGCATTCGTACAGGCTCCGAGCTTGCGTTCAGCAAGTACGCAGCATACCCACTTTTCCCCCAGAGCGGAGTGTGATGAAATCGCTCACTGGCTGTGAGAATCCTCTGTGCATGCGCTCTCCAAAGGGGCACTAGTATGAAATCTACGGAGGATAATGTGTGGTCGATGAGAGCAGATGATGAGAACGAGATTCGTCGGAGGACTTGTAATTCTATCCTCACCGAGGTGCTGCAATAAATACGCTGGACCTCTGATTCGGGCTAGTCGCAATGGCTTACTGGTGAGGTCTGGGGCCTGACGGCCGGTCGACCGTCGTTCACTTGTTCCGCACCTCATGCGGCCCGGAGGAGCAGACGTAACCGTCCGGGCGAACAAATGCAGCAGCTTACAAGACTTTGAGGCACGAGGTCACGGATGCGCACCTTGTTTCACAGTTCGACACGTTACTTACTCCCGGGGCTGTGCAACTCGCGAGGTTGAGCTCGTCGACCGGACGAGATGATAATGTTTAAACGTCCGCGGAGACTCTTCCCCGCCTATCCTACTAGTATGAGTGCTTCATCCAGAGTGATCCAAAGTTGGAATGAGCGTATTGCATGAGTTCCTGTGAGCCGGAGTAAGAGCAGATGATGAGAGCGTCGTAGAGTAGCAATCGAAATGTCCGTACTGGTAAGGGGTTATATAAATACTCACAGATTTCGACCGCACCCGTCCACCGCGTTCATTTCCTGGAGCCTGTGTAAGTAATCGAGCCTACAGCCGTGGCAGATGACGAGAGGTATCGCGTGGAAGGTTGTACCCGCTGTCAGTTCGGGTCTTCGTTGAGGTTGAGGATAGAGGTCCGCTAGCACTGACTCTCGTCGTCTTGCGCACCATATAAGATCTCATCGAATAGCTGTATCCCCAGCGTCCAATTTCTGTCAGTATTTTCTGCTAGGGGAGTAAAGTGTTTCGCTTGGCATCTGTTGAGCTGGACGAGAGCAGATGACGAGAGCGATACGTCGCAGGGGTGTAAGCTTTTCGCGCCAGTCAGAAGAGTTAATAAATATACTCATCGGAACGTAATCTCCCGATTAATTTACAGCCTGATCATATCCTTACTGTGCGGAATACGTCCTGTCTCTTGTGCGGCTAGTATACGCATGCGGGCGTCTCCGGTCTCCAGTTCAACCGCCAACAGGTAGGATTGCAGATCCATGGAGCATGTTGAACGCAGTCGACTACTGTACCACACTATCATGCAGCACTCGCATGAGAGTGTTGAAGTGTGCACCGTGGTTCCTATGGAGTTGAAAGAGCGTTGTGACTGCGGGCAAAGACAAGCAGATGATGAGAGCGAACCCTTAGACAGAAGACTGAAGCCATGTACCGAAGCGTAAGGCAAGATCGATGCACGGATTTATATACGCCGCACCCCGGGGCTGGTCGGGCGAAATAGCCGACGTGCGACAGCGAAAGATCCACTGCTGAGGGAGCATTTTCCATGCACAATATTTGCAACACAACCGGAAATGTAAAGTATGTCCGATGCTGAATCCCTTGAGGCAGAATCACGTCGCAGGTCAAGTCATGTGCAACTCGTACAAGTCCATGCTGTGCAGTTCGCAATGGCGAGTGAGCAGTTCCAGCAAGCGGTGGTCAAGCCTATAGGCATACGCAAGATTTCGTTGCACATGTTGTGCGAGCAGCCGCTGGGCGGATGCGAGAGACAGGCCAACGACAGGCGGCCGGTGTGGGCCCAACAAGGGGGACAAACGTTCGCTGCCCGTGGTAGTTAAAGCCGTCTTGCGACACAGAACCCGGAGAAATGGAGCAAGAGCGACGTCTTTGTGACTTCTGAAACACGCGAAAAACTCAGACGAGCGAGACGGCGAGAAGAAAGAGACCGGAACGGGCGCGCGGCAATATCCGCAACTTGTCCTCACATTTTTTCTCGCTCCAGCTATGCATCCACGCTACGTCCGCTTACACGAGTAAACTCGAGCGCCAGTTTGAAACATCTTTTCTTGCGTATCTGCTCGTCCAGCATCGTCACGCAGGTGTTACTACGGTCACCGCGTTCCAGCTGGCCTTCAGCGCGCGTCCTTGGCCACGCTACGCACGCTGCGTCGACAAATAACGTCTAGGGTGCCGAATATATGCCCACCCGTGATGCCCGCGAGGTGTGCGCTTTTCGTCATGTCATGGCGCGCGTCGACCGGGCTCGCGGCCGGTGCTCATTCTCGCTCTGACCGTCGTCACCACGTGTCCTCGGTCTTTTTTTTAACCGTGCGAGTCAACATGGATCTCCTACTAACGCTGAGGTGCGCGTACATTTACTGCCCTCCTGCCCCGTCGCTGACTCTTGTCCGTCCTGCCCGTGCAGACAATTGACATGCGCGAAAAGGACTTGTCCGTGGTTATCACGACGCGCAAGCCTGAGCAATGATTATGTCCAGACGTGCTAAGGTGCGTCCCGCGTCCTTCTTTTCTCCTACCCATTCCCGCGTCCGTTTCCTTCCGCCGTCCCACCGCCCAGCACTCTCGTTAGAACCCGACCAGCACTTCTTCTACGCCGGTCGGGCGTGGACATGTTTGCAATACGAATGCTTTTCGACCCGACTTTATTAGACGCTCCCCGCTTTACGCAATGGGGATGCGTTTCTGTCACCGGGTCTACATCCATTTCCATCCCGTCCCCTCTTTCTCTTCTTCCCCTCTTCGCCTCCTCTCGTCCTCCCCTGCTCGCCCACTCTTAGCAGATACTGATACGTTTTGAAGTTCGCATCGTCCGTCCTCGCCTCCGCCAATGATCCAGCGTCCAAGCACGAGAAACAGGCCCGCGGGAAGACGTGAGCGCACCGAGAGCCTTGGCGACCGCCGCGCGAGTTCGACTCGGAGTGGCGAGCCTCGGTAACCGCGAGTTGCGGCGGACTGTGGAGAGGGAAATGAGAGCGTGATGGTGTGTTTGCTCATGTCGCCACCATGCTATGAAATGTGTTCCCAGATTGTCGTACGAAGACGTGTAACTTGTACGATTCAATGTGCGACCTTCGACCAAGCCTGTGCCCCTTTCCGACTGCATGCTGTTTCCCTCATGTTCGTCTGTGAGTCGCATGAGAGCAGATGATGAGAGCGAAAGGCCGTACCTGACCGTCGTTCCGGAATGTATTGTGCGCCCGTCATTTATTCAGCGTCCGAGCCTCATTGCCTGTACGTAGCAGATGACAAGACCCGCAGCTAGCCGCATGTATACGACGAGTCAGACGGTACAGCTGAATACTTTCCTCCCAGAGCTCCCTATAGCCTGAGAACGCCTTTGCTGTGCCCGGCGAGGAACGTGCATGGAGGAAACGTCGCGAGAGTGTGTGCGACGGATGAGAGCAGATAATGAGAACGATGGGTAATGACTATACCCTCACTCAGCGGGTGTGGATAGATATAGACTCTCGGCCGCAGAGCTGAGTCTTTATAACTCACAACCGTCACCAATTGCGTACCTCTACGGATGACGAGACTCTAACGCGTGATGTATACTTGGCGGATCACCCGGGGTGGAAAGAAATCGATGCCCCCTGGGCCGTGGAACTCTTCATCCTCACTAGTTCCTCACCGGACGAGGTGAGGCTCCTGTTCTTCTGTACGTTTGGGACCACCTCCGCGCCGATACGTAGTTTCTCATTTGCCTCTGGTGCCAGTAATAACTTGAAGACGGGGGTGTACTCAAACTGGACAGGGTCTGTAATTTGAATGAGAGCAGATGATGAGAGCGATATGGGGCACATGGTAGCTTCATCGAGGGAGTGAATAAATACTCTCAGACCGTCGCCGCTCGGACCGTAACCACTCGGATCTAGGCGCTGAGCACTGATGCTGCCAACAGCCACCCGTCGATGCTCGTATAAGAATTACGAGCCGGTGTATTCCACTCCGAGTCTTTTCATCCCCCAAGTCCGGCGCTGCGGTTCAGTACAGTACAATCCTACGGACCTCTGGTCTGGGTTCTGACTTTACTGTTCTGCCACTGCCCTGCCACTTTAAATTCCTCCTCCTCCTGCTTTACGTTCAGTTTCGCGCCGTGGGGTTCGGTACTCAGCCAAGCCGCAACAGTATGCGAGCGATGGTCTAGTGAGTGTATACATTCTGTGAGGGTATACATCGGAGGAATGCTGGGCTTATCGTCAGCTTAGACTCTGCCAGACCGCCCTCCGTACACATATACAGGGGTGTATGACTAACTTGCTTAGAGGTGTGATGTATGCCTGTCAGTGACAGTGTCAGTACGGCGCGTCATGATCAAGGAGCAGCCGTACATGGCATCGCATCCGTATTCCGACTCGGACGTCAAACAGTCGAAACGGTCCGGTATCGAATAGTAGAGGTACAAAAACTGAAGCAAAGAGTTGAAGCATCCATGCTCGGAGGTTCGTCCGAATGAAGCATTTCCGGAAGACGCCCGCCGTGAATCGTCGTGGCGATACGGAATCAGCATCGCCTTGCACCGCGCTTTACACTCTCCGTGACAGCCGGCGCGCGGTGTATATCGCTATAAAAGCTCAACGAGCGCTCTCCGTCAAACTTTCATTCGTCCCCATCTCGTTCACGATTCTCGGCGTGCGCGCGTCATGACCACCCACGTCTCCCTGCGCGCTGCCGTCTTCACGCTCTTCCTCGTTGCGCAGGCGCACGCTTCGAAGCTCACCGTACCCTCCGACGTCACGCAATGCAAAACCGTGCAATTCTCATGGGAGACGGACGCAGGGGACGGTCCCGTCGCGATCCTCGTCGCGTCCCTCGAGCGTGCAGACGGCGACTTTTACCAACGACGACTAAATATCGCGTACCGCAACGGACCGTCTGCGCCTTGGCTTGTGGACGTACCTGGCGGGAGCGCGTACGAGTTCACGCTTTTGACTGCGAACGGGAATAGTGTTCCGCAGGCGTTGCTCGTGCATGCGAGCGACGATACGAGCTGTATACCTGCGTTGTTACCGGGGCCTGGGCAGAGGACGGAGATTATTGTGGCGACTGTTCAGCAGAGCTCGACGTCTACCACTGCGGCAGCCAGCCGCACTGCACTTCCAGAGTCTAGTACAACTGGTTCGTCCCTTTCGTCAACTGCGAGACTACAACGACTTACCCGCGTCGGACGCAGCACCACCTGCTACCTCCGAATCGTCAACCCCAAGTACGCATATTATCCCCAGGCATTGGATCTTCATTGACACACATCTCAGAGCACGCGACCTCGACCGGAGTCATAGCCGGCGTAACCATCCTCTGCATCGCGCTTGTCGCCGCCGCACTTGCCGCCTTCATCTACATCAGACGTCGGCGCAGAGGAGCACGGATCTCTAACGCAGACATCTCACTCCTACCATACCCACCACCACCACCGTCCACGTCAATTCGCATCGATTCAAAACACGGACGCGGGGACTCTGCGGACCATCTCCTTTCGACCTTTGTCAAAGCGCCTTTGCACAGACCAACTTTGGCAGAGAGTGAGGTATCCGAATCGGTACCGGACTCCACGGTCATTGAGGAGAACTTGCGCCTGCGTAGCGCTGTGGCGCAATTGCAGGACGAAGTGCGCGAGTTAAGATATGAGGATGGAGAAGCGCTTCCGATGTACGATCCGAATCCTCGTCCCTTGGCCCCACGTGGATAGAATGTATCGCCTAGTGAACTGGATCCCATGTCATGATGCGACTTGCAGTCGGGTTTGCCGAGATCAATATGGGACGCTTGGAAACAACAGACAGATACGATTCCGGATTCGCCGCCGGTGCGTTGTGGCCGAAAGCATGTCGCGAAGTCGTCCTGATTTGGATGCGCGCGGGACAAATATTACGCACAGGACAGATCGCGCCACGGCGGGAAGAGTGAAGCCTAACGGGCCTCGGGTTATGCACGGCGAAGTTTGTCGTGGCAGTGGCTGAGATGGGCAACATCGATTCCTCGTCGAACACGTGTGTCGACAAGCAGAAGCCAAGATTCTTACCAATACCCCTATGCGCTCGTAGCGTGCGGGAAGCGTGGCTCACGTACTACGGCGGCATCTTCGAACTTGAGCGAAGTATGTGAAGTTCAGCTACTGTTGGTGACAAGCTTGTTCTAGCAGATGATGACAGCGTGTCTGCGCGTGCGACGAAAAAGAATCCAGCCTTGCATGATCTTATATCCTCCATTCGGGCCAGATAGAACAAGTACAAGCCACGGTCCGACCTGTCGTACTCTTTCCGGCCTCACACGAGAACCACGAGTGTATCGGAGACGGGCAGTACAACCGAATTGACAGCTCTTAGTATTCAAAAGATTTCCAGTCTATAGACAGGAAGTCCGCGCTACCAAATGGGGCTGAACCTTGCTGCACCGCAGAGGCGGATTGTTATCGTTGCCCGCGGCGACGTCCACGATAGACGTCAACAGCCTGTAGCAGAATGCGTAACAGCTGCGGACGGGGTACCGTATGCGCTCAGAAAGCGGCGTACGCGAAGGTGTTGCGAGCACGGAATGCGCTTTCGGAGCGCACATGTCCAGACGATGACGCGGTTAGAGCAATACAGCGGGAAAGGCCATCAAGAGGAACATACGGTCGAGCGCAATGCTCTGCGTACGTATATACGCCAATATTCGGCGCGTTCTACCTCGACAACGAATGTGGCGCACGATGAGAAGGGAAAGACGCGCACAACGGGACGCGTTGTAGTCAGAGCCGCGCATAGATTTCGCGAGTTGAACAGCAGTTCGCGACTATAAGCGTCTAGTCCAGAAGTAGTCTGCGCGCGCGGCTTGCAATACAGCGTGCGAGACACATGATTGACGGAGCTGTGTCCATTCTTCAGCGTTAAGGCGAGGTGCCATAGCGAGGACAGTATCGAGTATGGGCAGTATGATGTAGAGGTCTGAACTGGTCACTGGCGAGGCCGTTGCGATGTACAGTCACTGGCGATGAAGAAATAGTAGGAAGACAAGCTGCGGAGGATGCCGCGGGCGCTTTTTCGCCTCTTGCTCCCGACCATCATGATCTCGCGCCAAGGTCTGCCACTAGATACCTTCAGTCATTGCTCGTCACACGCCCATATCTTGCGCTGGAGTAGGGGACCTCCTTTTCATTTTATATTTGTGCTCCATCAGCGAATTCGCCTGCATATCCCGGCCGCCTGAAAAAGGACGCGCGAACTTCTCGCGATGAAAACCATGCTTCGCTGTCGCCTGGCTTCTCGCTTCCGTGCTCTTGGCTGATATACTCACATTGCTGCGTGGGAGCGTGGGCGCGGCTGAGCGCTGCCACTGAAGCGCCGTCTTCCACCGCCATCTCCGGCATCTTCAATTCTTAGCAAATTTGGGTCTTGGGATTGGCTTGTTGCTCTATTGCCTCCCGCGCGCGACTGGAGTAATGTACATCCTACAGTTCCCGATGACGTCTACTCCCGTACGACCTCGACCAGGGATACAGCCCGTTTTCGCATCCATATCCGAGGGCCCGGTATCCTTCCCGCGCACGCACTTGCCCCTCTCGTGTCTGCGATTGGCCAACCGCTTTACCGGCGTGGAATATCTCTGTTTGCAGCCGAAATTGCACCAGGTAAGGTTCGTAGGCTATACTCGAGCCGCGCTGTCTTGGTGTCGAGGGCGGGAGACAAGCGCTCACGTGGCTGGATATTGATTTACGTACCGCAGAGCCAAGACCATATGCGACCTTGGCGGCGTAATGCAGTGATCGCTATTGGTTTACTTATCCGGGTTTCCGTAGTCACGCTGAAGGCAGTCGGTGCAGCTCAATACCGGTCGTGAGTATAAATGCTCTGCAAACCGCGACGAATAAACCTCAGCATTCCTGGAGCTGCCTCATCCTGCGACTGCTACAATGATCGTTGTGCCTCTCGTCGCTCTCGCTCTCGCCGGCATCGCCGCTGGTACAATCCAATTAGTTCTTGCACTTACGGATTACTGAACACTCCATAGCCTCTCCTGCCGTTCCTCCTCAGCCGAAGGCTAATAACCCACAGTGCAACTTCTGGGCGAATGTGCGCGACCGTTTCATCAACGAGATGTGCGTCTTCCACGGTCTGCGCTACATTCGCAGGCGCAGCGAGCGCTGACACCTACTACAGCTTCCTCGGCGTCTGCGCGCAGGACGTCCAGTAAGTTGCAGCTTCACGCCTTTATACGGGACGGTACTGACGGATTCAATCATCCAGTTCGATGGTCCGCATCTCGTTCCACGACGCGATTGGGTTCTCTCTGCACTCCGAGAAGGGCGGAGGTGCCGACGGCTCGATGATCAAGTTCCAAGACGTTGAGCTGAAGTACGCAGCCAACGAGGGCGTCGACTTCATTGTGTCGTTCCTTCAGCCGTTCGCTGATGACCTCGGGTAAGCATCACACTGTAATAGATCGGGTGTCAACGGCTGAATCCTTTAGCATCTCTTACGGCGACGCCATCATGTTCGGCACCGCTGTGGGCATGTCGCTCTGCCCTGGTGCTCCCAGACTGCCCGGTTTCGTTGGCCGTCCGGACGCTACGCGCGCTGCACCTGACAAGACTGTTCCCGAGCCTCAAGACAGTCTTACAAGTGCGCTCTTCTCTTCCTCTCCAACCTTCATGACGACTCACACTACTTCAGCTATTTTGGCTCGCATGGCTGACGCCGGTTTCTCGCCTACCGAACTCATTCATCTCCTCGCGTCGCACAGTATGGCCTCGCAGGCCGGCGTCGACCCGTCTCCGGATCTTCTCGGCGCACCGTTCGACTCTACACCGTTCGACTTCGACTCGCAGGTGTTCCTCGAAGTCATGCTCCGCGCCACGTCCTTCCCCGCGGGCGGATCCGGCCCTAACCTCGGTACGTTGCGCATCTCCACCCCTCTTCCACACGGCGCTGACTCCTATTTGTTTCAGGCGAGGACATGTCGCCCCTCCCTGGCGAGTTCCGACTCCTCTCGGACCGTCTCTTCGCGCGCGACAGCCGCACGTCGTGCGCATGGCAGGCGAACGCGCTCAACCAGACGGCTATGGCGTCCAACTTTGCCACGGCCTTCAAGAAGCTCTCCCTCCTCGGTCAGACGCAGAGCAAGTTGCTCGACTGTTCAGAATTGATTGGTACCCCGCCGCCCGCGAAGAACAAGCAGGCGTTCTTCCCTGCCGGAACGAACCACGATATGATTGAGCAGGGCGTACGTGACTTTTTTTGCGCAGGATGATTGTTGCTGACATCATGATCTGTCCTCTTAGTGCGCGACTCAGTTATTCCCGACTACGCTCTCGACCGTCGCTGGCCGCGCGACTCCTATCCCAGTCGTGTATGTCTGACTCGGACCCACCAGCCTGTTTACTAACGGAGTTGACGCAGGCAACTGCAGGACTGCCCCACCTGCCCGAAGTTCAAGCGCTGATGCTGTTGAATTGTTTACGTTCCGTCCTGTGTCTCAGTTGGTTTGCAATCGGGAAATCCAGTTAGTTTTCGTTACGAACACCTTCCAGCGCTGCGTGCAGTACATGCCACTGTCCCAACTAATCAGGTCACGGAGCCATCAAATCGTCGAGGACGTCGGCGCTTCGCCCCAGGCCTCTCCCGAATTAGTCTACGGGACGCAGACGTGACATACGGTAATGACCTGGCTTCGCTGGCGGGCACTCCCGGATGGACATCGCCCGAGTAGCGCATGAAAATCGCCCGGACAGTGCATTATTGTTAGAAAAGAACGGATGCTATGTGTACATGTTAGAGTCCAGATGCACCGACATAGCAATTACCAAGGATTCGAGGGAGCACCTGACTGCAACTTCTAGGCTTATAATCTTCGCTCTCTGGTTCGGGATATGGTGGTTTGTAACAGTCTGTAAAGCACGACATAGCAGATGAGGAGAGTGGAAGCGACGTAGAGGTTGATCGCTTGCGGCTTGCTCTGCGCGTGTTAGTGGTTCATTTATACACACTGGCAGCAGCTCAGTCTTTGGTTTTATGGCTCGTTTCTCCCGGCCAAATTCTCCGTCGGCGGCATGCTTCGAATTCTGTCCTCACGAGTGATTCTAGAACAGGAAGCTGGTGTACGCGGATCTCCGTCGACTTGGGACTTGCTTATACTACCGCAACGGTGACCTATTCGAATGTCACAGAGCATGATGATATAGTAGTCTCAGTGTTACGGTAAGCCCAATAATAGGACTGCTGGAACCACTGTAGCATGTGTCTGGTTCATTCCTGTCCGTGAACTTTTCCGTGTGAATTTCGTACCCCAGTTGTGCACTGTTCGGATCATAATAGCAGATGATGCGAGCGAACGTTGGAGTTATGTAATGTACATCGGGGGAGGGGAGGGGGGTTCTTTATATCGCTGAGTCGGCAAATTCGACCCCATCACTCGCTGGATGTATAAAAAGCTCAGCGTGAGGGTTAGGAGCTCACTCACTCGCTCACGCTCTCATCATCTGCTATCTTCTCTGCCACACACATCAGCAAAAACAATGTCATGCAGTTTACAGCGCGGTTGGACAGGATCGTTCTCCTCAAGACATACTTGAATCTGGGGATGTCTCATAGTCTAAACTGTCCAGTTGCGCTCAAAGAGCTCTAGTCCTTTGTCTTGTCTCGAGGGCTAATAGTCATTGTGCACGATTCCGCATCGACACAACAGGCTGTTCGAACTCCTCACATTCCAGTCTCTACCCAATCGGATAAAACGAGGGCTTAGGAACTGTATTCTCAATCGCAGTGAGAAATGGCATGTTTGGGTTCATGGCCTGTATCGAGATGATTAGCAGATGATGAGAAAGGTAGGCAGATGAGATGAGATTGTCGATGTAGACGACATGCACACTCTTTATACTTCTAAGTTACTGCGGATAGATACCGTCACTGAACTAGCAAGACAACAGAGATAACAAGCTTATACAGACCGTCTGTGACGGTACAAGTTTTGGGATGCCGATGCAGCACGATCTGCTCTCTTGACGGATTTGTGTCCTCGACGGCCTTTTCGTACAATAGTCTTTGCACCCACGAGGCAATGATAGATACCCTAGGGCCTTCAAGTTTGACTGACGGCATTCCAATTTCTGTGCAGACGGATGCGTTTGAATGCCGATGACTGTAGCCCCGCTTGTAGTGTTCGATTCGTCCGTTTGTAAATTACTGTATTGGGGAGCTCAGCAGATGATGAAAGCTGTTAAAAGTGGCAGTCGGGATGAGAGAGGAATGTCGGCGGTTTGGCGATCTTTATAGCTAAGGAAGTCGGGGAATTGAATATCCAATCAGTAAGGGTACAACTGTATGCATATGAGATAGAGCCTCTGTCCAAAGAACCCACAGCTTGAGTGTGCGATGATACGGATACGGGGTCTATAAGCGGTGTATGGTGCAATGTCCTCGTTTGGCTTGACCCAGTATTTGTGACTACACTCGGCATTTCAGTGTGATAGATAGAGCGCGATGGTTACAAGTGTAACATGGTTCGATAATAGCAGATGAAGAGAGCGGGAATCCGGTGGACCACTTAGTCGTACGCCTGCAGGTTTTATAGGTGGGCCGTTGTTCTTGGTTCTAGGCCCGACCGGACCGATCCGAGTGCGACTCTTCCCGTTTCCGTCTTGCACCTCATGGCGCCCAGCCAAGGACGGGCCCCTGAGCTCGCACTCGCGTCTTGTCCTTCCGATTGCGCCATCTCGCGCAACGGGCCCACTCGCTCGCGACACCGTCCCCTCGCGCACCACAAAAGCGCCACACTCGACCAGGCCTCCTCCGACCCTCCCAATCAGCCCTCGTTATCAGATAGGCCTAGGACGCACGACGAACGATGGCACCCGCTCCTGCATCCGTTATCCTTGGGCCCTCGTCCGACCTCACGCCTGCTATCGGGACCGTCTTCGGCCCTAACACCCAGTTGACGGACTTATTGGTGAACGATGAAGCTGTCGCGGCGCTTGCGAAGCTTGTGAGCGAGCGGGGCGTGTTGTTCTTTGAGCGGCAGGGCATTACGCTCGCGCAGCAGAAGGTGCGTCTGCTATCCATGCTCGCTGTACCCTCGTATACGCGCACATACGCACGCCTTCGTGCATCCACCATCGCCGCGCCCATCTACGGATGTAACCTAGCAGCGTCGTCGTGTCGGTCTGCGCTCGTCCCTGTGTTCCTCGCGCGGTTGTTGCTTATGCATAACCCGCCACCCACTTCACCCTCGTCCTATCCTTCTGACGCGTCGCTGACACACATGCGACACATCCAGGAACTCATGCTCCGTCTCGGCGCGCTCTCCTCCCCGCCTCGCCCGAACGGTTCAGGGCTGCACGTCCACCCCATCTCGGAAGACTCGCCAGAACTCGGCGCGGACACGAGCGTCATCTCCTCCGCGGGCGGTATCGCGCGTGCTGGATACGTCAAGAACGCGCGCGCGAGCGGTGGGTGGCATAGTGATATCAGCTTTGAGAATTATCCGAGCGATTATACCGTGCGTTTCCCGCGTTTCTCGACACCCATCGCGCGCCCGCACCTCGCTCTCTGCCGCCCATATGCGCTCATGCTAACACGCCATTCGCTCCCGCAGATGCTCAAGATGCATACCATCCCGACGACGGGCGGCGACACGCTCTGGGCGTCCGGTTACGAGGCGTACGACCGTCTGTCGCCCGCGTACCAGAAGTTTTTGGAGGGCTTGACCGCGGAGCATGATGGCAACTTCTTTCATCGGGTGGGTCCTCTTTCTTTCGTTTCGTGTCGTTCGCGGCCAAGGTTTCCTTTCCCTGTGCGCGTTCCATTCCGCCGCTCCACACTAGCATGATTCCCAGCGCGTCTTCCTCCACGCCAATTCCTCCCCGCCCCATATCTCGCGCTGAGTGCGCGCCCGTACCCGCGAACGTCTGTGGTACGCTTCTCGGTTTCATCTTCCTCGCTCGTGTAGGAGGCGTCTTGTCGCGTTTGACGACGTGCTCGTACACCCCACGCGCCCGTTTCTCGCTTTGGACCCTCAAGCGCGTGTACCCGTCTTGTCTCCTACCCTCTTCTCTTCTCTCCCTCGCTGACTCAACTCGCCCTGCAGACCGCCAAGCTCGAGAACAAGAAGATCCAATCCCCGCGCGGCCACATCGAGAACAGCGGCGAAGACCTCCGTTCCGTGCACCCGGTGATAAGGACGCATCCTGTAACAGGCTGGAAGACGGTTTTCCTCAACAAGACGTAAGTGCCTGTCTGTTTGTGTGCGCGCGGTGTGGATGTGTGGTGAGGAGGGTGGATGCTGATGCGGTGAGGGATAGGTTTACGACGCGTATACTCGAGCTCGCGCCGTCGGAGAGCGAGTCGGTGATCGATTATTTGACGAGGCATGTGAGCGAGAATCATGATTTGCAGGTACGTCCCCCTCTCCCTCCTGCCCCGTCCCCGCCTTCCTCTTCGCCGCAGGTCCTGTTTTCTCGCTCTCCCCTCTTCCTCCCTGCCCTCTCTTCCTCCGCAAACCTCGCTGCCCTCTTCCTCCGCCACACTCGCCGTCGCTGCCCTCTCTTCCTCTGCTGTCCCCTCAGTCGCTGACGCCCCGTAGGTCCGCTACCGCTGGCAGCAAAACGACGTCGCCCTCTGGGACAATCGCTGCACCTTCCACACCGCCACGAACGATTACGGCTCCGCCCCACGCGAAGGGTTCCGTGTTGTGGGCGTTGGCGAGAAACCGTACTTTGATAAGGAGGGGAGTAAGAGTCGCGCGGAGAGTTTGAATGCGGCGGGTTTGTGAATGGGAAAAGGTTGTTTGTTGTACGCTTGGGTGTTTGGTCGTGGAATTTGGATCTGTTTGCTAGTGCACTTATACTCGCCGAAATACTTCTGATTTGGTCGTGAAGTCATCTTACTGTTCGGTAAATGTAAGGTCGCTTTGTGTTGGCTCCGTACATGTGCATGAGCACCCACGTCTTCTTGCTGTGATGGGAGAATAGCAAATGATGAGAGCGGATTTCCGCTACAGCTTCGAAGTACTGGATGATTGAGCTCTTATATAGACATTTATCTCAGACTTTGGGCTGAGACGTATAAAGCACTGGCCGTTCAAGCACGAGAAGTTGAAGTAGATGTACCATTCCGCTCTCATCATCTGCTACTTCTGAGAACAGCTGTGACAACATTTCTGCACACTGCCGAGTTTCAGAGCAATGTATAGCCGGGGAGGTGTAGCGTACAGAACTCTGCAGCTTGCTCACAGATCTCGGTCTCATACCTATTGAACAGACACGTGGGATCAGCAATGCACATACAGTACTGAATGGACAGTTGGTTGCTGCACGCTCAGCCTCACATACTGCACATTCCATCCCAGCGTTTTGAGAACCAGTACAGAATTTGACGGGCTGGTGAACGTTACATACCGTCAGTGTTGTTGCGAAGCTGCATCTCGGAGCATGAGTCGCGTGGAGAGTTAAAGTGCAAGTTCGGCGCAATTGCGAATGGATAATGTGGCTCTGGGTGTACGTACACCATGGTATTGTCGTGTCATTACTGTGCCTGAACGTCATGACCAGCTGTGTCGGCTCTGTACATGCGCCCTAGTTGAGAAGAACCCCTATGTACGGGGGCTTCTAGCAGATGATGAGAGAGGTGTTCGATGTTGTGTCAAAGTACTAGGCATTCAGGCTCTTATGTACACGTTGCGTTCGGCCCGGAGTCGGGTTGAAAGGTATAAAATACAGGACTGGCAGTCGGATGAACGGACCTGGGACGTAAATTCCGCCCACATCATCTGCTACTCTAGGAACACCTTCCAGTCGCTATTTTCACTTCCGCCTTGATACGGAAGTACGGCGGAGAAGGTTGGAACGCACAGAACTCTTCAAATCGCGCACACACTTCCGTATCAAGACCATTATAATAGGGACTCGATCCAATGATCCAAAATCATCTCACTCTCATAATCTTCTATTACATACGGCTGCTGCAAAATCTCACACCTCCCAGCGGGGTATTGCAGCAACATCGATGCAAGGTGAAAGCGAGAAGTATTTCACGCAGCCTCCGCGTCGCGTCCATTCAGAACGGCGAGCGTACACCCCATCGGATAGATGATCTCCCGCAGTGGATGAGACGCCCTGGAGTCGATCGCGCGTTTTGTCCCGAGGCGGCGGAGGAGGACAATGTCACGGTGCGGATATTGCCGTTCCGCGTCTTTCTTCTCGCCGTCATGGCGGTCGGTCAGTGTCCTATGAATCTACGATTGATCTTGGTCCAAACGTCAACCACGCCTAGCCAGGATCATGACCTACTCGAGGCTCGGTTGGTTCCAGATATGGCGCCCCGCGCGTTCAGTACGCCGTCGACCGCGCGCTTGTCGCGCGCCCTCGTTCTCCGGCGAGCTGATGCGCACCTTAACACTTTGAAACCTTTTCCGCTCTGATACGTGATGCCTGCCCTGGG
>KV426163.1:0-28183 GCA_001632375.1 Exidia glandulosa HHB12029 | reverse complement strand
GCGGGGACGAGTACGAGCAGCGCCGTGACGAGAGTCGAAAACTCCATGTCGGAAAAGGTGGGGAAAGAGAAAGAAGAGACGCGAGTCCCACTTGGCAGCTGCTTCTTTTTTACTCTCGGATCTCCATGCGCCCAAAACGGTCGGGATCAGGCGCTTGTTGGAGGCGCAGAAAACTAATTTTTGCGTGATGTCGCAGCAGCCACCGCGCGAGTCCGCGGGTGAATGATGCATGATGATTCAGCACGCTCATCATTCCGAGTCAGCACGCACAGAGCTTAATTATGGGTAGGCCGCGCGTCCCGCGGCGCGCTAGCACTGCAGTCGCAGGACCCAAACGCGGCACTCTTATCGTCGGATCCGATTGTCCTCTAAAAGCGCGCAAGAGCCGTTTTCTCCGCGTTGGCGTCCGCATTTCAACGCGCCAAAGGAATAGAAGCGGCAGTTATTTCTTTTGGGGCAGCGCCAGGTTGACAGGAAGAGGACAAGAGGCGAAGACAGTTTGAAACGCCGCTGCGCTCTTGAACCCGAACCGCATCCACGACTCGTCCATCAGCCCAGTCTGACTGTCCAGTCTTGGATCCAACATTCAGCACTCAACTTGGAGCTCATAGAACGCTAGTTGACCTGTCCGCTCTATCTCCTATCTGATGGCGCTCAACACACGGAACGGCCGGCGCGCGGGCTTGCCAGAGTTGCTTGTGGAACACTCACGCTCGCGAGGGTGCACGCTCTCCTTTGTTTCAACCCGCGACCCGGCATGTGGTCGTCACTACATATGCATAGCCGAGGTCCGCGCTCGATTCGCCGCACAAACCGCTCTTACCAGGCTGCGCGCGCTTCAAGGCCAGCGCAACCACGCTTGGTCGCTCGGACTCCTTCGCAACATTTCGCGGTCTACATAGCCCTCTTTTCGCGCCACCGGTCTTGTCTGCGCCCTGTACTGCCCAGCCTTTCCGCGTTCTCGACAGTATACTGTTCCGAAGTTGCAACGTGCCCATCACTTTTTATCGGACCGTTTAAATGTTCTCGACTGTCAGTGTGCGACTGCTGGCCAGCACGTCCGTCACTTGACGACTCTTTTTGTTACACGCCGACGATCTTACCTGCTCGTGATACTCCTGACCCAGTCGTGGTACCGCGCTTCCACGCGCCGTCCTACTGGGGCGTGCACGCGGCGCATGTTTCTACTCCTAGGTAGATCGGACTCGTCAATGTGCCAGTATTCGCGATCGCGGCTAGGCGCTTCGAGCTCCCATTCTTGCATAACGTGGACACATCCTGCCGATCGTATCGCTGTCCTAGTACTGCGATGCGTTCTCTATCACGCAGAGTCCGGTACTGATACTCTTTCTGATTGGCTGTCCCGAGTTCTCGACGTGCTCGTGACTGCTGGGCAGTATGTGGCACCCGGAGCCCGGTACACAAACTCAGTTCGCGAGCCTTTTGGCCCGATTAGACCGTCCGGTCATTTTACGAAAAACGATCTAGGCGGCGTTCATGTACACCGTTGGCGCGTTGATTTCTCAGAGCGCTGGGGATGAGCTCCTGCGGGTCGTTTCCCGTCGATGTCAACAACAACTCTCTCTTACCGAAGCTCGCTGGATCTGATCCTCACTCCTTTGCCATACTTCAGCGGCGCGTTGGTGGACGTCTCAATCTGACCGCACCTCACTCCGTGGCTCCATATAACGTTGATACAGTTGTATTTGCACTATAGAAGAGAGCTCCCCACGGTCCTGCCGGACCACCGTCTCTGCACAGCACGCTCGAAGGTTCCGGTGTCCTGATGTCAACGAGGGAGGAGTTGCACGTTCTCAAATTCGAATACCGCAGTGATGTTGTGTCCCTGTACGTCCTACTCGAGCTGCGCCATTTACTCGTAGGAGTAGTTTTTTCCCGTGACGGTGTAAATAGAAGTTTAGCAGATGATGAGCTCGGATGCGGTGATGATGGAAGTACGGACCTATGCTAACCGTTATTAAAAGTACTCGGGAGAACTGTTCGGCGGTGAATCCGTATCCGGAGCACGGTCCGTGCAAGTGCTCAATTGCTGGTGTGTGTATATATGGTCGAGTACCAACTCCTCGAGGCCCCAGCTCCAGCTTTCCGCTCTCGTCATCTGCTAGACAACTCTAACAGTGCTAGGAATGTGACGAATAGGCACATCGGAGTAAAGCGACAGAGTCACGATTCTATGTCTCATGGAAGATGTGAGCGACAGAACGTAGACGTGGAGAAGAGAGCAGGCTTCGGCCTTCGAGGGCAAGAGTGAGGTGCTATGTAATCATCCGCAGGACCGAGCATAGATTAAGATACTGTAGATACTCTACAGAGCGTGCCGACCATGTAGCGACTCTATGGATACTACCATGGCAGTACGTAGTCGTAAGGCAGTTGTGTTCTTAGTACTTTCCAGTTGTACCCTCGAGGACTCGGAAACATAACACAACTGTGACCGCCTCTGGACGTCATCCTGCGGGCTTCAGTCAGTGCGACACACATCCTAGTGAATGGAACGAGTGTGTCGCAGCGTGTACGTCTCTTCACCGCGTTGCGAATGATCTTCTTCGGGATAGACGTCAGGGCATAGAAGCGACTCTGTGATGCAGGAAAGCAGATGATGAGAGCGATTCCTCTTGGAAAATTCTACTGACTTGCTCATCACGGGTTTTATACTGTACTGTACACTGTCCGAGTCCGCCGGGAGAATGGTCCGCGAATCGCTAGAGCAACGACGGCCCTAGGTACAGTATTTATACTCCTGCTCTCGGCTTGGGGACTTTACTGTCGCAGCAACACGTCGCAATCGTCATCTGCTATCCGGAACAGAACAGTATAGGCCGACATTCGACATAGACAGCCGATACGATACGATTACATCCCTGTCGATTAAGCTTTTCTCGCGCGCTCACAGCGAGGCATGATGATGCTCCATCTGGTGGAACGGCGCGACGCTCATGGTGAACGCCGTTCAGTATTCCGGTGGTCGTGCTGATCAGAGGGCTCTGCATTTGATCCCGATACTAGTACTAGTACTGAGGGACTAGTTCGTTAGACGTCCACTGATGATACAGTTCGAATGTTGGCGTTGCATCCCCATAGACAGACTACAGAATTAGGAGAATCAATCTCGTCCGTCCAAGTTCACGCTCGGAAGTGTGCCCGCGTACAGTGGTACATAGATGATATCTCCCTCGAAGTCGTGTGTAGATCGTGGCTTAGCAGATGATGAGGGCCGAGTTAGAGAGGTTGCAATGCAGTGAAGTCTTCAGAACGTGTCGAAGGGGCCGGTTTTATGCAGATAAGGCCTCCTAGCATTGTAGTAAGCTCCATCCGGCGCAGCACTGGACGTGAACCTCTTACGCCCGATTATCGTAGTGAATCTCGGGCCGAATTCCCAGTTGCTCGTCATCCACGGGGGCATTTGCACGGTATATAGGTGGCGCATGCCTTCGCATGCTACATTATCTCATCAGAAAGTTCGCTCTCGTCATCTGCTACACATTTGCTACAGTTGTCAACTACGCTCTACATTCGGTGCTCCGACTTTCCTGTACAGCTACTGAATCTTCTTCATCTCCCTGCCCGTCGAGCAAATGAATACGCTGGAGTTGGAGGTACTCAGAAAGTCTGACGACTGGCTCAACACTAAGGCCGACGAGCGCAACTCCGAGTGCAGGAGACTGATCTCAACGATAACTAGATTTCTTTCGTTCAAAGTTCAGACTCGGGGCCGACATGAGGAGATGTAGAGTTTGTTGATTGGCGAAGGGGCGGGATATAACTTTGCTGCAAAGCGGATCCGCGCCGCAGTGAAGCTGAATCCGCGATAAGGAACAGCTGAGAGGTGCACAGAGTATATTCCAGAACGTGCAAGTGTAACGACACTGGCGGCATAACCTAGGCTCATACGTCACTGGAGTCGTCCCTGTCAGTTGCAAGCGTGCGAGTGATGAGGTAGCTGCATATCATCGTGACGGACGTTCGGGACGTTCGAGAAAGAGAGGATTGAAACTCCGGCCGGAGCTAAGCCGCTCTCTTCCGCTGCACCTCTCCGAATGCGAATTGCAAGGACCGTACACGCCGTTTTCTCCCCGCAAGGACTGCACGCACATTTTCGTGCCCACCCTCCGTATGCATGAGGCCCTCGCGCTCGCGCCACGTGGTCGTCACGACGCACGGCGCAGGCCAGGCGTCGACGCTCGGACCCGCACGCTGAACGACCCGCTGCTCCAAGTACCAATCCAACGCACACGGCGAACTTAAAACCAAGTCAAGAGCCCATACGTATACATGAAGCAAAAGCATGCGACACCGGCGCTTGGCCGCTATTGTCCCCTTCGCGACGCCTATTGTTCTTTTCGCGTGGTCCCGGTCCGCGCCTTATATTGCAACTCGCGCCTTGTTCCTCTTCCTTTCTCGTTTCCACCCGCCACGAACACGATGATGTACACGACGTCGACGCTCACGCTCTTTATTCTCCTCGCCACGCGTGCGCAGGCGCACATCGGCGCGTACCACAAAGGTCCGTCCCCTCCTTCCTACTCTGTCCATCGCTTGTTCCCTTGTGCTGACCGCGTTTCTGTACTGTAGCGATGTACTGCCGTAACGGATTCAGGTGCGCTCCCAACACTCACTTAGTACTCGCTGAACGCTGACGCGCGGGTAGCAACGTGGAAGTGCCCGCTGGTCGGTTCGTAGCAGACCCGCAAACGGGTCTCGATTGGGACGAGTTTTGGTTTCGCGGCAAGGTACGCGTGAGCGCCTTGTGTTATGTTGAGCGCGTGGTTGACGGGTGGGTCGATAGTGTAAGGACTTCCCGCCGCCGGATGGGGAGTTTCTCGAACTGTACGTTCGGTCTTGTGCTTCGTTCGCGGGCTGACGCGTGCCACTGTAGACCTGCTGGAGGATATGCAACGCTCGAGCTGGCAGGTACGTCCCATTTTCTTTCGAGTTGAGCTGTTGTGTTTATTTCGTGCACCGCGTAGGCAACAAGGCTGCTACGTCTATCAATATGGGCGTTAGGAATCTTACGGAGTGGGGTGGTACGTCTTGCTTACTTTCATCTCGAGTACCGTACTGACGAGCGTTTGCGTAACTACTTTAGACGGAGAGGGTACGTTTCGTTTATGTCGCGTTTCTACGACATCCTCATCGACCGTGCGACTGCGTGCACAGAACATCCTGAACTCGAACATCGCGTCGCGTTGAACGATTCGCTCAGCAACTGGTCCGTCTGCGTCTTCTCTGCTGTCATTTTCATGCACGGGTGCTAAATTCTGGTGCCACGTAGCGTCGGCGAACCGAACTTGCACGCACTCGACGAAGCCAACGCATCCGGTTCCGCGCTCGGTACATCTCCCTCCCTCACTCGCACTCCCCCTCTCCTCCCACTTACTCTCCACCTCGTTAGCGATCGCGTATAAATCCGACATCCACACCGTCGAATGGTCCGACCTCGTCGTCTTCAGCGTCGCACCCAACACCCCCTGGCGACGCGTTGCGAAATTCGAAGTGCCCAAGGATATGCCTGCTTGTCCCCCTGAGGGGTGTATTTGTGCGTGGGGGTGGAGTCCGGATTGGTGTGCGAGGGATAATCTGGTTCGTTCGTTCCTTTCCGCGTTGGTGTTGGTGTTTTTGGTGCTGATATTGCGAGTGTAGTACATGAACGGGTACGCCCTCCTCCCTTTATTAACTCACAAATCGTCAAACTCACGACTTGCGTCTAGATTCCGATGCAAAGTGACCAACGCCCGCGCGGACGCGCCGCGCGTCGCTCCGGCGCAGGTTGCGAAGTGGTGCGAAGTGCCCTCAGAGGACGGCGCGTGCGTCGCAGGTCCGAAAGGGATAATCATCCACAGCCAGCAGGACGCGATCAACAACGTGCCCACCGCGGATATTACGAGTTTACAGAAGACGCAGAGGGATGGACGGTTTGATGTGGGGCATTTTCGAAGCCCTGGTGCGTTTCTACCTCCCTCTTCCTTTGCCCTTTCTTCCCCGGTGTTTGGTGTTACGAGTGGTGTTGTGGTGCTGACGAGTGGTTTTGGTGGTGTAGGGTATAACGAGAAGATGGGGTTCATGCCTGGCGCGCAGAATGATATTTTCGTCACGACGAATCCGAATCCGCCGACGGTCGTGGTGCCGAATGGGAATGGGGCGCAGAGGCCGATGGGACAGTGTCGCGCGAACTTCAACTTGAAGAAGCGGTCGCTCGAGCCTGCGCCGAGGGTGAGGAGGAGCCGCTTTTGGGGGTCGCTTTTCGGTTAAGCCGGAACTTGAAAGCCTCGTTTCAGCTTTCTCAGTGGACGCTTTCGCTGGTTTACGATTCGGACTGACGCTGGATTCTGGTTGTACTGTATCTACTAGGCTATTGGATAGTGTACTCGATGCAATGTAATTTGCGCTGAAAGTCTATCCATGGGAAGCGCGCCGGGTGGCCGGGACGTTAGGACAAGCGCCCATCCGACCGGCGGCGCCGCAGTGACTCCGCCTCACACCGCTTTCTTTCCCGCCATGCACCGTTGACTCTAGCTTGTCCTGAACGCACCACGCACCATCCATGTCGACGCCCGTCTACATTATCGCGCGCACTGCGCACACGGTCGCCGACGCCGAGGGCAGCACCGTCCAGCTCCTTCTCCGCACATTCTCGCCCACCGACGCACCCACCTTCCGCGCCTACCGCGCCGACGCCGATACAGCACGCTACCAATCCTGGGACCCGTCCTACTACGCCTCAGACACCACCGGCCCGCGCAGCGCTGCGAAATTCTGTCACCAGCAACACATGTTCGGCGCGTCTGTCTTCCGTAACACGGATTATACAGCCCTCCGTGGAAGATGGTTGCAGCTCGCTATAGACGACGATGGACATGTGGGGGATGTTGCGGTGCTGGTTAGTCCGGATGGGAGACAGGCGAGTGTGGGTGCTACGCTTGCGCCGGGGAAGACGGGACGGGGCTATGCGCGCGCGGCGGTGCGCATGGCGCTCGATTGGCTCTTCGCTGCCGTACCCGTCGCAGACGCCCGTGCGCACCCTACTCCCAATCCCAACACTACAGAGGAAGAGAAGGAGCAAGCGGCAGTCGACGCGCTGGACGGGGTATACGTCCCCGGCGTCGCCGTGCACCGCGCACACGCGCTCGTCGATGCGCGAAACACCGCGAGCGGGAACTTGTTCGCGAAGCTCGGGTTTAGGAAGGAAGGGACGAACGTGCAGGCGAGCTATTATAAAGGCGAATGGTGCGACGACGACGTATACGCTATCCTTCGTACCGAATGGCTCGAGAAAAAGTATCCCGCCGTCGCGCAATAGCCGCGATATACGAAACAACACCGTCTCTGGTCCTGTATTCTATTGCGTCGCTACCTAATCGGCACACTCTCTGTATATCTCCCGGGCCCGGGTTCATCAATGCTTGCGTTGTTGTCAATGCTCTTACACGTTGTTGCATTTCACCTCTCTTCGCAATTCTCTTGCCGTGCTGAGCATCTGAATTGGAGGTGTCGGAAGCACCTATCATGTCCCATAACATGCCGCTGTCCCGGCTGTGATGACGAGAGCGAAGCTAGGACCTCGAGGTGTCAGCACTCGCGGATTTATACCTAGTGTGATCACTCAGTCACCCTAAACTGAACAAGCAATGGACGACGATGCGGATACCAGTAGCACTGGCACTGCTGGACGTAGCGTCCAAACCCTCCCCACCGTCTGCCGCACTTCGAGTTACAGTAGTACCGTGACTTCCGCAATGACGAGGTTTCACCCATCGATATCAGGAAGGCTTCCTGTGGTACCGGAAGGTCAGAGCACCGATTTCTGAGGCTAGTGATCATTGATTGAGTCTGCAGATGATCTGTAACGAGTGTGTAGCAGATGACGAGGGCGAACCTTTAGATAGTGTGTGACCTGCGGGTCCATACATATGCTGTTCGAATGCTCCCGTGGATGACGAGCGACTGGGAATGTGGTCCGACGTTCATTGTGATACTCGTGGCAATCGGCCCGCCCATGAAGCATGAAGACCGGTGCTGCGCCCGGATGCTGCACTACTACTGTACAATGTAGAGTGGATGCACTGTATATAACCTATTCCTTAGCCTTCCTCAAAGGCATTGCAACCTCTCTACCCGACCTCATCATCTGCTGAGTAATGGCCTACACAAGCAGACTGCGTTGGTGAACACATCCGGAAGTCTCGAGACATTTCTACCCGATCCTCATGAGCATCATCCGCTCCTGAAGCCGCGAGCCACACAAGGGGAAACTGAAGTCCCTTTTGCGTACAAGTACTGTACCAGACGATCCTTCTAGGTTGAACTTGGCCGGTCTCCCAATAAGCCTGAAGGCTCAAACTACATTAATACAGCCGGCATCAGAGAGCGTACTCGTGTCAGTACCGCTTTAAGCCTTCAAGGAACAAACCAAGTCCTTTAAGGTGGAATGCAGCCTTAGCTACAGACGGTAAGAGCAGACCGGTATCCTCTCACAACAAACATCCGTATGAGATTACTGTACTCATGCGCTGGGCATGGCGCTGGACGAGTGGAAGTAGCTTCCGGTCACTGACAACACGCGTCGTAAAGATCGTGGATAACCTACTAATAGATACAGATATATAAAAGTGTTCAGTCAAGTCAAGAGATGCGAGAAAAGTCCATTGTAGAAATATCAGCGCGGGCTGAGCGCAGAAAACGGCGGGGGGACGCTATGTGAACTCATATACTCCGGCGGCGCGTCACCAGTAACAGTGCTATCGATCGTATTGGAGCGTGTAAGAGTGGCATCGGTCGAAGGCGTGAGAGGAGGTGGAGATGTCTGCCTTTGACGTTCCTCCAGCAGATGTCGAACTGCCTCTGTCCGCGCGGAAAGAATAGTTGACGAATCGGACGTGTCCGTCCGCGTTGCAGTTGGGACTTCGAGCCGTGGCAATGACGGATGCGACAGCGTGGGAGTCGTTTCAGCCTCTTCGAACGGGTTGGACGGTGGCGTGGGGTCGTCCGAGGACGCGAACGGGTTGTCGTGGTATGCCTCTGATTCAGGTGCCGTCAATGGGACCTCTTCCATCGACATCTCCCGCGTCGGGATCGAGCGCGAGGACGTGTTTGACGCGGCGCGCATGACGCGTTGCCCGCCGACCTCCTCAACGACCGTGATACCCGAGTACCTCGGCGGACGCTCGACCATGCCAACCTCCGCCTCGTATGACGGTGCAGCCTCTGGCATCGCGGCCGGACCAGTGTAAATCGTATGCTGCACCCGGAGACGCATCCGCCTCGAGCGAAGGAACACAAGGAGCCAACATCCACCGCACAAAAGGACCGAGCCACCGAGAACGCTCGATACGATGATTATAATAGTAAGCGAGGCGGGCATCGACGTGTCGTCTTCGGGCGGACTCGTGAGATGAGGCGTGAAACTAGATGTTGTTGACGAGCTAAGCGTCACAGGGGTTTGCTGCGTGCTCCCATCAGTACTGGCCTACGCAGTGCCGTTCTGCGACTCACAGTTGGAAAAGCCAAAAGCTCCGTAGCATTCGCGAGGTACTTGTCAGAGTCGGAAATCGCAACGTTGATGACTCCGACCATCCCGTCGAGACAGTGTGCCTCCTGATTACTGGCCCCCGGCTGTGCGCAGTAGAAGTATATCGCTGCAAGACACGAATAAGACCCTCGTTCGAGAGAGCGGGGGGACGCACGGTTGTCAGACTGCACCTGCAACTTCCACGTGGGTGGCTCTGACTCCTTGCCGATGATCCAGCCGCTGTTGAACCCGCCTGCTAAAGGAACACACGCCGAGTTGGGAACGCCCTGCACGATACTGTGGTTCGTTCCTCTGCATAACAACAAAGGCAGTAGATGAGCAACAAGCCCAGACGCAAAGTGAACCAAGACAGCGCACGGAGAGTTGAAGAGAAACTCGACAGTATCGCCGCTATTCGCGTCAATAAACCGCGGGCTGAACGCATTGAGCACGACGTTCGGCGCCGCGTTCTCTCGCCCGACGTAAACCTTCAGCGTATCGGCGCGTACATACGCGAGCAGGAAAGAAAAGAGGAAAAGTCGCTGCATGGGAAGAGGAGGAAGGAAAGGAATCGCGACTGCGGTCGTCATGGCCCAGCCAAAGAAACGCGGCGCCGGCGCCTCGGCATTTCCTTTTCGAGTGAGCGCGGCGGTGGCGTGCACTGCCTGCAACAGCGGACAGCTGTCAGGACCGTAGTTCGGATCCGTGATCGCCCAGATCCTGACTGGGACGATCTGCAGGCGAACCGTATTCAGCACGTGTCAAGGAAATGCGACTCAAAAAACTCAGCTAAGCTGCGAGAGTCTGAGAATCCCGGGATTGTGTTTCGTGATCCGTGGAGGAAAGACTTCGAAGTGCGCAACAGCCGATCCCGACAGCGGTCACTAGTGACCGGCTTGCATTTATTCTGAAGCATTACAGCATGTCAGTACCCAGTTATCGATCGTAGGATTCCATTACAACTTTGCGTCACAGCTACATCAACACAGCTTCAGCGTGCTGGAAATGCCACACCCAATGTCCCTTTGGCCGTCCTCTCCCACTCCCACTCCCACTCCCACTCCCACTCCCACTCCCACTCCCACTCCCGCTTCCCGTACCCGAACAGCACGGCGCAGGGGACTCAACGACCACGCTCTTCGCACACAACGCCAATTGTCCATCTTCGACCATACGCGGGTCGAGTGCGCGGCCGCAGAGTACGAGACGGTCGAGTCTGCGCGGGACACCGAGCGTAGTGCTTACGAAGTGCGCGAGAGTCGCAGACGGGATAGAGGCCACGCTCGCCGCGTGTGGTCGGCGCTTGATCATGAGTGTTACAGTGCGCAGGTTGCGCGTCGTCAATGGCGGCCATCGCGCTGCATCGTGCGCAAGGACAGAGCCCTTCGTTTGGTCGCCCCACTCGACGGCGATGCATAGATCGCGGAGCGAAGGGAGGACTGGTACCGGACCGGGGATGCAGAACCGTTCGTGTATCGTCAGTCTTCCGACGTGTCGAAGGGCGTGAACGACGGCCGGTTCGGAGAGGAGGACGTGCACGGCGTGCGGGATCACGTCCACCGCTACCATCCGGGCGTCGTCCAAACGCAGAACGGCAAAGGTATGAGCACCCGTATGCGCCGCTGTTGCGGGACAAAGACAGACGTCGAGAGTCTTCAACTGTGTTTGGGACGAAACGATCATCTCGCGCACGGCGGATACGGGAGAGGGGTTGAACAAGAACGACCGACATACGTGTCGAGCATTCGGGAGAGCAGCAAGGAGCGCATCGACGCGTGGGACGTCGCAGATGTGCAAGCTTTCCAACGCGACGTCGTTTAACATCGGAAACGTCTGGCTTGGGTGCGGACGGGACGTGATCGTCAAGTGCGCGAGGGCGGGACAGGCGACGAATAAGCGAGAGACGTGCGCGGGCTGCAGTTCCGGGATACGGTCGTACGTTAGACTCGTCACTGCCGTGAGAGCTGCGCATGGATCGTCGGGCACCAAGACGCTCGTTAAGAGAACAGTCTTCAGATGCGGCGCGCACCCAGAAAATAAGTTGGCTGGAAGCTGCTTTGCCGGCGTGGCGTGCGAGACGTGTACTTGCACGCGTAGGGTCTCGAGAACAGGCGCCTCCGCTGTGAGGGTAGAAATCCAGAACGGGGTCGCTGCGGGCGATAGTGACATGCTGAGCTCTACGATGCGATGCATCTGCGCTCGAACGACGTTGCTGACGCTCCCGATGGCGCCGCCGTATGCGGGGGTCTCGCATTGGACACTTAGTCGGAGCTTGCGGTCGCGACTGCGATGAAGGAGCGCCGCGAGCGACGCCTCCCAGCGCCAGGGCGCGTGGCGCAGCGATATAGTAACGTGCTGCCAGAGCGCTGTCGCGCCGAGTAGGGTGTCGAGCCATTGCTTGCAGACGAGCGTAGTGTAGCACCGCATGCCGAAGCTCAAGTGCGTCGCGACGCGGCAGAGAAGTTCGGGAGGGAGTGCGTTGACCGGCGCCGCGTCGTTCAGCGCACGTGCTCGAGCAGCGAGTGCGCGACGTGTAGTGCCGATAATCTGGTCGTGCATAACGCGGAAAGTATCAACCCGGTTGGCGCTGTACGTGGAATACGATTGTCAGCGAGACGGCGCAGGGTGAAGCTGTAGATATGACGCACACAACCTCCTGATCACCGAGCGCGTCGTCCAAAAGACCGTCGATATGTGAGGCAAGGCTCGCATCGTGGTCTTCGGACCACATCGCGACGCGTTTAGGGGAGAGGACGAGGAAGGGAAAGAACAGCTCTGTAGCGATCCGTGCGCGATCCCCGCACCATTTACCATTGCGCGGGAACACTCTGAGCGCTCGCCAAGCGGGTACCCTCGCGGTACGGACGAGCGGGCGCGTTGTGCGGCTCGTGCAGTGGATACGTATGGGTACCCGCGCAGTGGTAGCAAAAGAACGCGGCGCGTGCGTGTACCGTTCAGGTGATTGGCACCTGCAGGGATTCGAAGTGCAAATGAACCCGACTCGGAGGCCGGCGCGTTTGGAGGGGAAGAAGATGTGCGTCATGCTGGCATGGCAGGTTCATCGATGAATAAACGTCTGGTGATGTGCTTGGGTGAGGTTTCAGGCGACAATGAAGGTTCACTAGAAGGCCGCTGATAAAGGTTCCTTGGTTGACCAAGCAGCAAAGCAAGGAAGCCTATGAGCGCGGCAGGAGCTAGAGTTCCAAAGTCGAAGCGCTGTCGTAAACGTAGGCACGGGCGCCGGCAGAGTCGGGGTCGGCGGTCTCGGGCCAGATCATCAGCGTCAGCATCGCTGCGCAGTTGTCGCAAAGGCTCAGGATACGAGGTATAGCCAAGCTGACACCCACTGGTAGGGCCGTCAACATCTAGGGAGTTTCAACCCGCCGCCGACATGGAGGAACGGAGTCAAGAAGCGGAGTTACGCCACTCCGCCGGCCTCGCGCTCCTTGTCCCGAACCACCATCATGGTGCTTGCCGCCACCTCGCTCCCCGCCAACCCCTTTTCGCCTTCCAGAGAGCTTGAAGCGCATTCGGCATATGAACGGTGTTTACGTCTCGAGTCGCTAAATCCAGCTGCAACGGCGGAACATACCATTTGCGCCAGAATCCTTGGATACCTTTTAGACCACGCGAAACGAACGGACAAGGTTGAAGCCATTCGAAATATGTGGGAAGATATCAACGAGTGTACGACGGATGAACAAGTTGTAGCCCTGGGAGTGTATTATAGAACGTATCTTCTTCAGACGTGTACGTTGCACGTTCGTCACATCGACACTCTAGAGCTGATTGCACTCCGGAATCTAGTTCTTCGTGCGGATCTCCGGTCGCCTCAACCTTCATACCACTCTTCCGACCAAGAATTCGCTCACGATCTCGACGCGGGGCCGTATCATACTGCTGTGGCGACGCGACAACTCGACCATCGCACAGCGCAGAAACACGTACTAGTGTCTTTTTCATATTTCTCAACCAGTCTAATAGTCACCCGTGACATTCAGGCTTTTCAACGTGACGGACACACGTGCATGCTCACCGCGACCCAAGCAACTTCGTTAATTGACGAACATCCCGAGAAATGGAACGGTGGTAGGACAGAATATCTTCACGCAGTGCACATTATCCCTGAATCGATCAACGCCAATCTCGCGGTGCGTATTTTAAAGACAACGCGTCCAGCAAAGTGTTTACTTCAAGGCAGCACGACCGCGACTCGATTCGGCGCGTTATAAGCATGTTTGGCGATCCAGAGATGCCGCAAGAGCTTGAAGGGTCGAATATCCACCGTTTGGAAAACGTCATGACGCTCAGCGGGACGGCTCATGGGAAGTGGGGCGGCTTACGCTTGTGGCTCGAACCTATGGTGCGGGTTTTCTTTGATATCCGTTGTTGTTGCGTCTTCCAACTCCAAACCAGCCGGACGAGCAAAAGTACAAAGTCGAATGGGCGCGGATTTTCGACGTATCTCCGGAAGTGCCTACAGAAATCTCCTTCACGCAGGCACCTTCGACTGCAGACTTGGCGTTACCACTTCCGGACCGACGATACCTCGCACTCCGTGCCATGGTAGCCCGCGTTGCGCATCTCTCGGGTGCCGAGCGGTGGATCAGAAACTATTATGAGAGGGTTCAGGATACGTATGTCCTTTCGAGTGGAGGGTCGGTTGATGATGCCGAACTTTTGAGTACGCGGTTGAAGCTTGCGGCTTTGCGTCCAGTATGCGAGTGACTTGAGCGGAAATTGCACAGTAAGACACTATTTCTAGATATATAAGTAGTATACGTGTCGGAGAGATGTTTGCTGCAGACCGTTTAAGACGTGTCGTTCCAGCCGGAATCGGAACCGGACGCCGGCGCTTGTCCATCTTGTCCTCCTGCCTCCCCCTTGTGCCACCGATGGTCACCGCGCAGACAACAGTACATCTCAAATGTCCCCTGGACCCGACATGAAGAAACGCCCATGCTTCCGAGACCTATCTGGATGATGAAACGAACGCACTGTTCTGTCTTCCGCCAACCTGACTTTCTCCGTCCCGCAGAATCGTGCGTCTGCTGCCCAACCGTCATGCGCACGCTGCAGATGCTGCTAGTCTAGATTACCCTACGCGTCGTGCATTGCTGTATGTGCCTGACTATAAACCTGTCTTCGAAGCATTCTGCTTACGCGTTCAACGCGGCGCATTTGGGAAATGGACTCGTTCTCGCCTGTTCGACATGCACCAGTACGATCTGCGTTGGCGCTATTTAAAATGACTACAGGCCGCGGGCATCCAGCATTTGACGAGCAGTTGTGGTGCGGCGACTACCCGTGCTTCGCATACTCAGGAAAATTTCGACATGGTGTCGCGCGCTGGAGGTCTCGCCTCTCGTTACGACTGGAAGCAGTACAAAAGTACTCGAAGTTACAACCACAGAGCTTGCTCGGTACTTTGGCAGCGTCCCAGGTGGTTCGCCGCATTGCCTTGCGACAACTCGTACTTCAGAATTTTGCCTTCGGAATCTTCGGAATCGCTTCACCTCTGATGGGGCTTTGTTCCACCTCTGCTTTCCATCTTCATGGCCAGCAGTATGAGCGCCTGTCATCATGTGGCGGGTGCCACCGCCGCACAACCACGCAATCGAATAATACAACGATTCGATAAAAGGCAAGCGTGCGGAGTTGTAACGCGTCCAATCTCTTGCCTCTTACCACCATCGTCCCATCCTTACGGGAGATCCAAACAGGGCGTTCGACACTATGTGGATGCCCACGCACGACGAAGATGTTCGCAAGCACGTACGGGCGATGGCTATTGCCATTGCCCATGAGGCAGTCACGCAACCGTATGTCCATGTTCACTACGCTTATGTCCGCAGTTCCGTGCTGACCGGCCTTATTCGGCAGCCGCAACCCGTCTCTGGTGGTGGACGCGACGACGTTTCCAGCCTTCGAGTCCTGTCTCCTTTCGTCGACGCGCTACGCGCTGGGCGCCCTTGCCACCGCGATCAATGCAACAGCCCAAATCAGCGCGTTGCCACTCGAACTCCTTTGTCGCATCGCGTCGTATCTCCCTCTCACTGCTTTGTGTCGCGCCTCGATAGTCTGTCAGCACTGGCGCCAGGCCTTCCTCCGCGACACGACTTTGTGGCGTCGGCTCTCCATCATGCTTCCCGATCGACCACGCGGGCTTCAACCGTCGCTTATGCAGATCTTGGAGAGGAACAAAGGGTTTCCTCTCAGTCTTGACCTGTTCATGCAGATCCCAGCGGACCCGGTCGTGCCGGCCATGGCCCGCGCTTTCGTGCCTCTCCTGGAGAACCACATGCACCATATCGTGAGCCTCTATCTGACAGTACCTAGCGTACTCCGGCCGCATTTGCTTTCTTTCCTGCGCGACACGCCTGCGCCTGTACTTCGCGATCTGGCGCTTGACTTCCAGCCGATGCAGAGGGTGCTAGTACGGCTTCCTGACCAGCTGTTCCAGGGGCACGCGCCCGAGCTGCGGAGACTCTATCTCACCGACTGCATGCTCTCACCCAACACCGGGAGGGCAGTGTCAAAGGTTACGTACCTGCACTACGATCATCGGAGCGGGATGCCCTCGTACAGAATCTTACAAGAGTCTTTGCCCGTCTGTTCCGCGCTCACGACGCTCTCCTTTTGCGGTGGGTCTCAACCGGACAATGCGCCGCCGGCTTTCCTTCCCGTGATGTATGGCGTTCGTGACCTCCGACTCGTGAATACGCAGAATCTCGACCTCGAGCATGTGCTCAGTGCGTTTCCCCACAGGACGGCTACCTCCATGTCGTTCCGTGTCTTTCCGCACTATTCCATGCTGGATGCCTTTCTCCGCCGGGTCTGTGAGGGCGTTACGGTCACGTCGTTCGACATACGCTATAGCCTCCGCGTACACTCTTGCGACCTAGTCCTTGGCGACGTCGCGTCAGACAACTTCACGATACACATCAACGGACAGTGTGTTGCTGTGGACGTGCCCCGTGTCTTGATCGTCGTCCTCGCGAAGTCGGCGCCTGAACTATTCGAGACTGCAACGCGTTGTGCGCTCTCGGTTCACCTTCTCGATGTTCTGTGTGCTCTCTGGCCGTACCTCGCGAGTCTCAGAGAGCTTGAGTTCTATATGGATATGCAATTCCCAGCGGGTCATACGCTCGAATGTCCGGACTTACCTGTGGCATCCGATCGAACGCTGGACGTGTTACGGATTATGGCGAGCCCTGTTTCGTGGAGGATCGAACACTGCACCGCTGGGGCGGAGCAGGTGCGGAATAAGCTTGCCTATCCAGGGTGCTGGCGCACTGCGGGACTAGAACAGGTCACACACGTCGACCAAGTTACGAACCTGATCCAGATGGTGAAGGAGGGCTTGGGCCCTGACGGGCTGCTCTCGCAAGAGCTCTGCGACCCAATGTGGCCCATGCCCATCGCGCTCGATGTCCCAGGAGCCGAGTATACCTACTCCCCTATGCCTTCCCATGTCCCCGCTGCGCCTGAAATGTGGTGCTGGGAGTGGAAATTGAATCCAATCCGGCTATGAAGCAGCCCATACTGGGACAGGACCCTGATCATACGGAATCTGACGCTCTCTGACTGACACGTGTATTCTCGTATATAGAACATACAACCGCATTCTCCCCGTTTTTATCTCTATAAAAATCGATTATCTATCCACCGAGAGCACACACGGGAAGACAGTTCCGGACTCACAGATTGTGTAGGCTGTACTCGATCGCGCCATCCAGTCAGATATCTGACTGGCGACGAGAAAGGACATATGTCCAGAAGGACCAGATGGCGATCGGCGACGCGGTTTTGCAATGCGCCGCCGCTGCCCGCTCGTCCGCGCGCGCCATGCCACTGACAAAATATAGATCGGTGAACTGCGGTATGTGCAATGAGACGTGACGGAAGAGCGTACTTTTAGCATGACGAGCGAGGGCGAGGACTGACTCAAGCGCGCCGTCCAGCCAGATGGCTGGAGACGCGGAAAGACAGATGTCCCGAAGGACCATGTGGCCATCGGCGACGAAGCCGCATTCCGCCAGTGCAGATGCACTGACTGACGATTTGCGCTGCGTCGCCGCTGCCCGCTCGTCCGCGCTCGTCCTGCCACTGCCAGAATATAGATCGGTGAACTGCGGTATGTGCGATGAGACGTGACGGGAGGGCGTACTCTAGCATGACGAGCGAGGCCAAGGTCTGACTCAATCGCGTCATCCAGCCAGTCATCTGGCTGGAGACGCGGAAGGACAGGTGTTCCAGAAAGGCCATAGTATGGCCATCGGCGACGCAGTGCATCGCCCCAGTGCAGTGCACTGACTGACGTTTTGCACTGAGCCGCCGTTGCACGATCGTCATGCCACTGTCAAATGTGGATCGGTGACCTGAGGTATATGCAATGAGACGTGATGGGAAAGCGTACTCTGGCAGAACGAGCGGAGGCAAAGTTTCTCGGTGCCGAACCTAGACGGGGCTACGCCGGAGCCCCCCTAGAAAAATAAAACGATCCAGAGAAGCGCGCGCATACTATATTGCGGGAGAGAAAGAGTAAGCTGAGGGCAGAGTGACCCGAAGATGTACATACTGCGCGCGAGTCGCTGTAGGATCAGTTGGAGAAGTCTGAGCAGCCACGTAAACTATGCGCGGCTCAGCAGGCTTCTCCAACAGATCAAGCATGCGGGATCGAGACCTCTCGAGTTCCGCAAGCGTGGGAGCGATGTCAACGGTAAGGGGAGACCACGTTGCGCGGATCTTCTCAGAGCCCTGTTCAACGCACAATTTCGCGTCGTCCGTCGCACTAATTGGATTAGAATATCATATTCAACTCCAAAGAGCAGCGTACCGTTGCAATGCAATAGCTGCACGGATCAAGGAATCGTTATCGAGATCGGGAAGATGAATATCTTCTACGTCGCGAATGAGATTACTGAGCCGCTGCAGGTCCTGCTGGAGCATTTCGCGTTTCTACGAGGCATGATGAAGGAGCTCAGGACGGGGCATAGGAGAAATGATGTGCAGTAAACCTTGCGTCTCTTGCGGGACCACTTGAAAAGGTCAACTGCGAAGGCGATCAGGGGTCCAGCGAGCTCAGTCATGAAGCGCACAAAGGGCTCGAACTCGTGAGCTTATATGGCCACGTAGTGTGGTACTTCCGTCCGGAAAAGCAGGTTGAGAAGCGTCTTTTGCCTCGCGGCGGACACGTGTTCCGGGCGGGCGTACTTCTCACACTGCCCTCAGAACGCGAAGGGCCGGGATTGTCAATTGGCACTGCCAGAAAGCGTATCAAAGGGACCGACACGATAGAACCGCTATAGAGGCGCCGAACACAGGTTAAGAATTGTGGTTGGAGTGCGAGACCAGTACACGAATCAAACCGCAGACCTCGCGCCAGGGACACGCATGGGACAGTAGGCATTACGTGCATTCACTCTTGAAAAGAATGCTCCTAGGAAGAGAGGTGCTCCCGGAATTCAGAAATACTGCAGCGGGACGTCCCAGAGATCGCTCTGCGCAGTTTATTAGCCTCGCCTAGTCAGCTGAAAGTCTGCAATGTTACTCACATATAGGCTTGAGTGTAATTGGATCCCAGCTAACTGACACGACCGCCCCAGAACTTCGAAGCGGCCCAACTCGTAGTGGTCCAGCGGCTCGATGGAGTAGACCGTCAAAGTCCGCAGACGTGGCGCTGCGCCACGCCTCCGCAATTCGCACACCAAGGTCCCCAATTCCTCTGCCCGTGAGAGCACAACGCGAAGTAGCAAACCGAGATCTACCAAGTTCGGGGGAAGGGCATCGAGAAGGCCCGGCCATAACCTGTCCGTGCTGAGGATGAGTTCGTCCACTGCGTCCAGCTGCGCGACCCGCGACAAGTGGTTCCACAATCCCAACACAGTCATATCAGGGGATTCAATAATTAGTTGCAGCCGTCGGATGGTGGACCAAGTGTTTTCGAAGTCGACTAGGCGCGAAGCGTGGACGACGAGGGTGCGCAGGTGCGGGGCGCTATCAGCGCGACATCGGTAAGACGAAGGTAGGCGCAATTCGCGTAGCATCGGGGGAAGAGTTGTGAGTACTGGTCCTCTGCCGCGGAGTTCAACGTATCGTATCGCTGGCCAAACGCGTAGAAGCTGCGGCACAATCTGACACTCTTCGCTCTCGGTGGCGAACATCCTCGCAGTAAGATGCGTTACGTTTGTCCGTCTCTCCTCCAGTAGAGCTAGCTCAGCAGGGCGGAATCCTACAACCGGGTCTTCCCAGTACTGCGCCACGACACTGAAGTGACGCAAATTGAGACACAGCGAGACAGCCCGGGCGATAGGCATGAGGTCAGGTGTCGAGCGTAAACCGACCTCGAGTTTCTCGACCGCACGGGCGAGATCGGGTCGCGTATTGAGAGCAGAAATGAGCGACTTGTACGCCGTCCCGACCGCCCGCCCATCTACAACGCGGATGATCCGAAAGAGGGCGACCTGGGATGCCGATCTCCAGGCGCGGCAAATGAGGGCATATGTAGCAAGAGAAGCGCAATTTGGGTTCACCCAATCCAGCGATCTATGCGAATCTGGGCGCGTGTGCTCAAGAATCTGGAGCACGAGTTCCGGCGGCAAGTCTGTCGCGCCAGCCATACTTCCAGATGGATGGGGAAATGGTGGGCGATCGCACGTCTACGGCTTGCGTTTGACGGACAGGGTCCAAGAATCTCCAAGCGGCAGGCCGCTCGTTCTGGTCGCGCCGATGATGGTGGTCAAGAAGCAAGAGCCGTTCCGGCTTAGAACTCAGCAACATCAGCGCTTCAGCGTGTGAAGAAGTGGAATACACCCGATGTTCGGCACCAATATTATTATATCATTAGACTTCAAGAAAGTTCCTGGTGGTCAACAAACTCCAGGCATACGTGGGGTAAGTGGAGCGCATCGTATACCATCGCGGCCGCAATGTCAGAGTGCACGTGAGCGATAATGCACATTATGGAACATCAGGTCTATCGCAACCGCATCCTTAAGCTTCGAGATGACCTTGCCTCACATCATTCCAGGTTATGCACCACGCTGCACTGATTGAGCGGCAGCGAGGACGCGCATCACTGCCTCATCGGGCCGCAGACGGCTCAAGCACTGCGAGTTAGGATAACCTCCACCTCACGTGCGCCACGCTTCAGACATCATGGCGCCATCACTTCATCTCATAGATTCAGCAGGTCTCGTCGTAATAGAACAGCCCATTCCTGCGAATTCGAAGGCGACACAACTCTCGGGTCCGAGTGCATTTCTTCCAGTAATTACGTGAAGGACACATAACACGCCGTCTCCTTCCTGGGAGTCAGAGTGCCCTTGAGTGTAGCATACGCCCATATGCGATCGATTCCTAGGATTGTACCTGTGCTTACTGAGACGAACAGGTCATAGACAAAGCCGTCTGACGTAGACAACTTCTCCTCTGATTCGCGCACAGGGACGCTATCAGATTCAATGTGCAGCATGCGGATGCGCATCGCGGGGTTCCTCTGATCCTTCGAGCTTCAGCTCCAATTAAAGTTCACCACTCGAACAGCCCTGGATCCTCACCGAAGCTTCGATCCAGGTTCGTACTGGAAATCCCTCGGTCCCGCGACTCGCAGAGCCAATCCTCAGGCCGTCATGCATAGGGGCTCTTGATGCGCAGGGTATAGGGGCTGCAGAGACGCACATCATTGCCTCATTCGGTCTGTGATCAAGCGCAGCAACGCTCGCAACAGGCGCCGGGATCGCCGGATCCGCCCTTGTCGCTCTCTACTCTCCCCTCCCCACAGTTGCGAGTCTTCTTGGATTTGAGAAGTGGACGCGTGCCCCCCTATCTCAACTACTTCTTTTCTTCGGATGCTGTTCCTGTCACTATATAGCATGGCCTCGCGCGCATGTATTTTTTTAAGCAATCCGCTCGTGCAACACGAACTCGGTTTCTCGTTGACGCTTCGCATCCAGGACATGCCGGTTCACTCAGCCACAGTCACGTCTAGCTAGCGACGGCGACATTCCGCTACGATGCGCTGTGCGGCGCGACTTTGGCTGGTGAACGGTAGTTCTGGATGCGTTGCTCGCCCTTGTCGACATCACGCCGGTCGTCTCTCAGAGGTAATGTCTTTTGTGTAGGCCGCGCGGCTACATCAGCGCCTCTCCGGATCATTCGTGTGCGTATCATACCTCTCAGGCTGCAGCACGCATATCCCACGCAGGTATTGGATCGTCATCTGATCTAGGAGACGGAGGAGAACGGTACTACATGTCGGAGGGATGGGGGTTGACCTCAAATACAACGCACAAAGGAGGATTTACTCGGAGGGTATCATGCTGATTATAACACTGTGCGTCCATAAAGTACTCTTCATCCAACCCTCAGGTGAAGCTCACTCGTCTCCGCGACACGAGACACCGGAACATTGAAGGGATAGAGGACCGAGGCGACCAGATTCGACGAATTGAGACGCCGAATACTTCGACGAGTTGAGCTCAAGCGTGGTGAGATCGGAGACCGTGACGCGATCAGCGAAAACGCTACGAGTTGCAGTCGCCTCCCGTGCAGCCCGAGTTCTGTGATGAGGGGAGGAAGCAGTTTCCTCCCTAAAACATGTATCTCACATTGCTAGTGTATTCTCAACTCACATTTGGTCCCATACGCGCCCCTCGTACTCCTCCTCCTACTCTTCCTCAGTCTCAGGTGCGCGTCCGAACCTCCTCGTGAGACGCGACGCCGAGCCCCTTTTATCTTTCTGGGACTTGAAAATAGCCATCTCCTGTGTATAGCAGATAAAGATATCTAGTGTATAGCAGATAAAAGTATCCAGAAGTCATCGAGGCTCCAGGTGGAGAGACGCAGCATCGAATTCGACGTCGTTACCAGCGCGTCTTCATACGTGCCAGCCATGAATAAAGGAAGTCTCGATGTACGCCTCTGGCAGGTTCCAATGGGATACCTAAGGTAGAAGGAAAACTCCATTGTGTAGATGTTGCATCTTCAGGCAAGTGCTTACGAACTCCCTTAGCCGTGAGGAGAGATCCACTAACCGACGCGCATTGGGACCCGCCATGTCTGATGTCATTCCTTCATTCTAACTAACTAACTAATGCGCACCGCATAGGCGTAGGCGCATGCGTAGTATAACATAGTATCGCGTATCAAGTACAAGCCGTATCAGTATGCGTAATGTAGAGATATCGCAATCGCAATCACAAAAAAAAGTGTCCCGGGGTTCTTGTGTCGTAAAGGATATAAATCATAAATCAATCTCTCCCTCGTGCGCAGGAAGAGGGGGCTATGACGGTGGATGTGAATGCGGCGGCGAACTAGGCGGCGTAGGCGCCAATAACGGCCTCGCGCTCCCGGTCGAATCAAGCGGTCGATGGCCCGGCGCAGGAGGATATATCGGCGCCGGATAAGAAGGTGGATGTGGATGTGCGTACTCTGGGGGCTGCGGCTGCGAAGTGGAAGTGATGGGGTTGAGGAGTACGTCCCCTCTCCGATCTTCGTACCGCGGCAGTCCCTCGTGCTCCTCCTCCGCTTGGCGCGCGACGGGTCGAGTAGCAGGATTCGGATCCGCAGCACCACCGGCGAGGAACGAACTGGGCACATCCAACCTCCATCCACCGCTCGTCCCCGCACTCCCTCCCGCACTAGTACCCGTGTAGGCGCTGGCAATAGGCAGATTCGTACCCGTCCCGCTCGTCCCGCTCGCAGGCCGCCCCGAAGCACGCGTAGGATGATAACTCCTCATCCACCGCTTCAACTTCCGATCCTGCCTCCGACAAAACAACCACAGTCCAAAGGCGAAGAAGAATAATGCGCCGAGCGTGACGGCGACTGCGATCTTGCCGCCTGGGGTGTGCGTCCCGTCGTCGTCGTCGTGGTGGGTCCATGGTGGGCCTAGTGGGCCGTGTGCGTACGGGCCTTGCTGTGGAGATGAAGGATTGTCAGTAACGCGTACGAAGAAGGCAATGAAGGGAGCGACGGCGGGCGACGTGGCGGAATGTGGGCGCGCACGCTGCGCGGGCGGGGCGGCCGTCGACTGGATGGTGACGACAGCGACAGTCGCACCCTCCACCCACGACCACACCACCACCACCGCGAATGCTAGACGGATAGAAGACGGACGACTCGAACGCGAGATGGGTATGGTGACGCTGAATGATGGAGGACGTGACGGCGAGGGAACTAATGAGGGAACGGGTCATAAAGAGGGAGCAAGACGACGGGCGTACGGCCGGCGAGGCGCACGAGAGGACGCGCAAGGTGGGCAGGTGCGCGCGCAGTAGGTCAGCCGTCGGCTGGAAGGTGACGACAACGACGCTCGGGCGTAACACCCTCCGCGCAAGACTACGACCACGAAAAGGAGAAGTAGACGGGCGCGAGCGCGTGCGGCTGAAAACGCTTCGAGCCGTGTGGGATGCAACACACATAGGCGGGGGATAGGGAAGTGAAAAAATAGCGACGCTTAGCGGAAGATCTTCCAGGATGAGTAACACGGGCGGGAAGAAGGGGCAGGAAGGGGAGGCCATCGGTGACGGACGACGTTCGGGATAGTGACGCTGAACGATGAAGGAGTTGTTGGAAACGATGTGCCCGGACAGGACGCTGCAGACGACGGAGGTAAAGGGAGGAGCTATCCGCGAATGGAAGAACGATGAAGGAAGTATGAAGAGGGATGAACGCAGGCTGACGAAGGAACGAGGATGGATACAAGACGGAACGACGAAGGAGTTGAATGGACCAGCAGTCCGAGCGGTCGAAACAACGAGGGATATGAAGCCAGCAGGAACGGGAAACCACATCGAGAAAAAGAACCGCAGACTCACATCAGGCAACCCATTCAACCGCATCGCCCTGTCCCGATAACTGCTCATATTCGCAGGCGAGACGTTGATCCCGCCGACCATCCCCTGGATGCAATGCGGGCCGAGCGCGTTGGCGGATTGGGTCTGCATGCAGTAGAAGTAGAGCGCTGTGGACCATGGGAAGAGGAGAGCGAAAGGTGGGAGGAGGCGAGGGCGGACGGAGGGAGAGGATGTAAGAAGGCGGGTGAAGGGAGAGGGCGTAGAGTGCGGGGCAAAACGTGGAAGGTAGGGCGGAAAAGATGCGGAAGAGCCATGGGGAAAGCGGGCGATGGGTGACGGCGCAGAAGGCGGGCGCGAGTGCGAGTGCAAGCAGACATGACGCGATGGTGTTCGCGGAAGGAGTATAAGCGAGGACGACAACGTGGATGGCGAACGAGCAAGTGAACGCGGTGAACGCGAGTATGTCAAGGCGAAAATATCCGTCAGCGCCCTCTCCAAAATCCAGAGAGCGAGGGTGGGAACGTACGTTCAAGCGTCGTCACCCTCCACGTCGCGCTATAATTCCCCGGCGAATGCCCATCCGCAATCGGACACCACCCAGAATCGAACAGCGGCGGTCCCTTCGGCGGGCCTCCTCCACGTCGATGGTGAGGTGGATGCGGGCCATCCCAGTCTTCTAGTGGGTGCGGGCTGTCCCAGTCATGAAAGTCGTCGCTGGCCCAGTCTTCTATTCGATGTCGAGGCGGCGGGTGCGGGTGTGGATGTCTGTGATGCGGCGGCAGCGGTGGATGGTCGAGTCCAAAGAACCACGCGACCAAGCTCGGCATCCACGTCCTCCCCCTCCTTCTCCTTCGCGGGTCCACTCTCGTTCCTCTTCGTGAGTGCGGAAAATGGAGCCATGGTGGTAGGGGCGGCGGTCCGCAGGGTGTATCGAAGCTGGATTGGACGACGCGGTGGTTGGTGTATCTGCAAGTCTGGTCAGACGAGGAGAGAAAAAGTGGAAGGCGACGGCGCGGGGAAGCGCTGCAAGAAGGACGGTGAAGCGATGGTTGGTGGGCAACTTGCGCTCGCATCACTACGAGCGACAGAGGGTTGGACGCGCGGGCGCCGCGACGTGGGATGATGGTGACGAGGAACGACGTACGTAGGCGTGAAAGATGGGTGGTGCGCGTAGCCGCGAGGGTCCGTTCTCGCGGAAGGAGGAACACGTCGAGCCCGAGCCGTGCGACTGGCTCCGTACTCATGGCCACGAGGGTCCGCGCTCGCGAAGGAACGACAGGAACACCTCGAGCTTGAGTGAAGGAATGGCAGAGCGCGACACGAGGTAACGCAATGGTGCGTACGTCGAGGTACGACCGTAGAACATACAACTGCGCCCGTACTCATGGCCGCGAGGGTCCACGCTCGCGGCACGGTGAAAGTATGATGCGCGTGATACGGACAGCGTGGGATGCGTTCGCGAGGGACGGGCGCGCCATGCAAGCAAGGAACGCGGTACAAGGGCGATGATGAGGGCGATGACGGGGACGAGGACGAGGCGTAGGAAGACGTGGTGCAAAAATGGAGCTCGGCAGCTAAGGAACTAGCTGGCTGACTGCGATGCGCGCAAGCCGGGCAGGTACTCGCTCCCAATCTCGACGCGAACGGGATGGAAAGGCGAGGAAAGGCACGCACGTATTATTGAAAATGAACACGACGTCGTCCCCGACAGCCGCAGTCACGACTTCAGGCACGAACCGCAACGCGAGCGTCGAGTTGGGCGCTTGTCGCGGGTCGCCAACGATTATTTCAATCTGTGCTCGTTTGGTTGGGTTGAGTATCGTCGTAATAGTGCCGGCGTACGTAGTAGAGGCAGGAAAGCAAGTGCAAGGAATGGAAATCGTGCGTCAGCTCCATCCCTCGTCATACTTGCAGCGCTGTCAACACTCACGCGTTTAGAGAGCACCACCGCAGCCTGGACGAGCGCGAGCAGCAGATGGGCCGCCCGCATGTGTCGACGTCGGCGCGGATGGATGGTGGAAGGCAAGAGCAAAAGAGCGTCACCGTGCGGGAATGCCAACACCGCACGGAGCGTAAGCGCCGACTGCGGAGGTCCCCTTTTCGGCATCTCATCGACAATCCCGGGTCTTCTTTTTCCTCCTCGAAGGAAACCCTGACTTCACTGAAATTACGAAGGACACGCGGATTTGTTGAGTGCCCGGCTTCGTCTTGTAGCTGGTCGGGGACACGAGTAGACATCTGGATGTGCCAGTACACCTAGTAGTGTTGATTGTGCCTGAGGGTAGCATACAGAGGTGGGGTCGGCAGAGACAGATCAAGTTCATGTTGGAGGATGGTAACTTAGGGAGCCGAGCCGAGTACTCCTAGTACACACAGGCATACTATTCGAAACAGAAGCGCGCACTTTTTAGAGATCACCATGAGAGGTACCAAAAACACTGGATCCCTCTCGTGCAGTAAGTCCTCTCACCTTGACTAGCACTCTGGACTCACCTCGTTGTCATTACCCCGAAGACGCTCGCTGGAGGTATAGCGCTGCGGGACGTAGGGCGCTGGATCGGTGGATATTCTACGCATCTAACGGCTACGATCGACGGACTACGCAGCGAAAAAGTTGACAAGCTGCGAACTGGGAGTACTGAAATTGCTCCGAACCGTTCGAGGAGCAATGTTCAATTTTTTTTGTTCCGCGTCGAAGCTGTTCCAACTTGAACTCGAGCTGTGTCTTCCAATCGCAACGCCAGGTCAAACATCTGCAGAAGATCTGATGTACGCGAGGTTCTACAGTAGTGAGGTAACGCGCGGAACGACCGTCCTGCACTGCGAGATTGAGATTCTGCGTATTCACAAGTCGGAGGTCACGTACGCCGGGCGCCGCATTACAGTATTGTCGGTTTGATAACCACCGCAAATGAGTGCAGAACAAACAGGCAAGAGTCTGTGATCGGAATGCAGGGACGTACTGCACCAGGTTTTATGTTATGGAACCATTTCTCGCTTTCTCGCCGTTCTCGACTCTTCTGGATATGTACATATTTAAGGAGGGCCTCTGCCTCCCTTGGTAATCCGACTCTCAAAGTCCCTAGCGCGTAATCGGTCCCCGATCCGCGTTCTAGCAGTCTGTCGACTGTTTCACGCCCTTAGTCAGCCGCTCAGGGTAGAGCCTGATTGATTGTACTCATAAGTACAGTTCGGTATCCTTACATGCAGTCCCGGTGTCATGCAGCTGGACGCAAAGACACAAGCTTCAGCCGCGTCGGCATCATCAACCGACCCTCCACTCGAAAGGACATACGTATCCTGAACCCTCTCATAATAGTCTCCGATCCACCGCTCGGGCTACCAGAGCACGGATTGCGAGGTATCGTCGGTCCGGAAGAGGTAACGCCGAGTCTGAAGCCCGAGTGAAGGAGATTTCTGTGGGGGCGTCTGGAGACAGGTCGAAAATTTGCGCCCATTCCATCTTGTACCTTTGTTCGTCCTGCTGCTTCCAAGTCCTTAGCGTAAAAGAACGGATATGAAAGATTCGCACCGTAGGTTCGAGCCACAAGCGTAACCCGCCCCATGTGACAACTCGGGCGGTCCTACGCTTTTCGCCGCCGCTTTAAGCTTCGGACCGCCTCGTTGTCGGTGTTATCGGCTCGAGGCTCGTCGGTACTCACGCGAGCATGCGCGCTCGACACATGCGAGATGGGTTAGAGAAGGCTCGCGGCCGTCGCGAGGGTTGCGACGCCGCGCGAGCTCGGAAGCATCTCGGGAACCGTCGGGTATATAAGGCTCGTGTTTGTATCGCTTTGTACTCTAGTTTCGAGCTGGTCTAGCAACCGTCCTATAAGTCTCGCTCTCATCCTACATC
>KV426162.1:25224-78679 GCA_001632375.1 Exidia glandulosa HHB12029 | reverse complement strand
ACGCTTTCACGAAGGGTTTCGCGAGCGGGGACGCCCTCATCCTGGCGGATACCGACGGACGACGGCCTATCCGCTACGAGATTGTCATTCAGGTCACAGTCGCGAAGAAACATGACGTGAAGTTCAGTGGCATCAAGAAGCTCACCAACGCGCTCAACCGCCATCAGCATCCACACCGTGTCCGACTCTTCTTGTTTGTCACCCACGATGATCGCAGGAGCAAGGAGCTGGCCGCCGGTACATACAAAGCGCTGAAGGACTGGACCGTTGGGCATGTGACTGTTACAAGGAAAGATCTGTATCGTGTTTCGCGGCCACCCTCGTAGGCGTGCACATCTTATCGAAACGAGCAGTACTATATGTTAAACAACCTCTCCCATAGCTACAATGAAAGCTTTCTGTATTGCTTCAAAATCCGCGAGTTCCCTTTGTCTTCGAGTCTCAGTCTGCATCACCGTCGCGCTCCCAAACTCCGCCTGAACGCTTTCGTCTTCGATTCAATGCCGCCACGCGCATCGACCTCCACTCGTCCTGCACCAGACGAGCCGCTGCCATACTGGTACGTGGCCGAGCCGAACGAGGCGTGCGACCGGGAGGCCGCAGAACGCAAGGAGAAGCGCGCCGCGCACGCTGCCAGCCGACCTGCGCGTTTCGAGGAGCACAAGAACAAAGGGAACGACCTCTTCAAGGCTGGCGACTACCTCGGCGCGCTCGATGAATACAACCAAGCCATTCGTGCCACGGGGCGCTACCGTCCGGCTATGGCGCTGCCCGCCGTGCTCAATGTCATCCAGACGTACCTGAAGCTCAATATGTATGTGAATTGCACTCCCATGAGGCTTAGGGTCTTACTAAAGCTATTTAGGTTTGAAGAGGCAGAGGAGGAAGCGACACTTGCGCTCCGCATCGACCCCAAGAACGTCAAGGCGCGTTTCAGACGCGGTCTCGCACGCAAAGAACTCGACATGCTCTACCCAGCAATAATCGGTGCGTTTTCGTCCCCACCTTCCTCTCCACAGCTCTCATTATGCAACCTGTGATATATAGACTTCGAAACCTCCCTAAAGCTCGAGCCGACACTCGAAGTGGCGCGTAAAGAGCTCGCAGAAACCCAGAAACAATTGGATGAGGCAGAATATGGAGACGGGGACGACGAAGAGGACGCATACCCTGCTCCAGATGACGAACCGGAGCTAAAGGACGAGGACGATGAGACGGGCTACGAGAGCGACTCGAGCGACTGGAACCACGCTGGCAACGGCACGCCGTGCAGGTACTACAACCAGTCACGCTGCAAGCGCGGTAGCGACTGCACCTTCTCGCATGCTCCAGATACGCGTGCGCTCCGTGATAACTTGTATGTTCACTTGTCTCAGACTCGAGACGCATTCGTTGCTCACCGCCACCTTCATGCATAGGGGACGGAACGTCTGCATTGACTTCATAACTGGACGATGCCGCCACAGTCTCGATAGATGCTTCTTCTCGCACTCGACGGCATATCTCCCGCTCGACGAGAATGGCTGCAAGTGGTGGGAGGATAAGAAGGCCGTGCGCGCGATGCGCGAGGCCCGAGCTTTCGCGGACGAGATGGCGTACTTTTCTGCACACGGCCGTTTTCCTCCCAAAGGCGGACGAGGAAGCGGACGCGGCCACGGGCGAGGGAGTGGCCGTGGACGAGGAAGCGGTCGCAGTGGTGGATATGGACGGACTCGACGTGCGCCTTGGGAGGACGATTACGATGACTACGACGACTACGAGTATGGTTTCTCGCGGTCTGATATCGACGAGCTGCTGTGCCAAGGGGTTAAGCCGTGGGACGACGATGCTTGGGTACGCCATGAAGCTCTATCTCGTCCACTTTATACTGAGATTAACTATGCGCAGGATGTCCTTGACGTGCTGAACGGCTACTAATTGAGAACTGACGCAGAACGCACACGTGTAGAGTGCTCTTTATGGGATGAATTGCTAGGATTGGATGTACTTAATGAAAGTTATTCGTGGAAACGAAACAGCTGTATTGATCTCAGAATCAAAGGGCTCAAGATATGCTGGTCAGAACTGGGGAGTGCGTCCCTCTTTTCCGCGACTCGACGCAGCTTAGCATGTCTGGCAATTGCAAGTCATGGAAGAACGCCTTGGTGCGAAATCAATGTTGGCGCATGTGGCTCGTTGTCTCCGTAAAGGCCTCGGTGTTCTTGCCGCGGGCATAGCAATAGTAATATGAGCATCGATCCGTGGAAGCATAAAACCGTACCGCAGCTTCTATAATCCTCCCAACACTACTCACATTCATTTAGTCCACATGCGTTCCTTACATGACCAAGAAACCGCGGAAATACGTCTCTAATGCAGGTACTGCTTCGGCACTCATTGGAAGAGACGTCCCGATCCAGCCATCTGGGCGAAGGACGTAGACGGCGCCCTGCTGGATGTCGACACCGTATCGATGGTGCGCCTCTTTCTCGGGCACGTCATAAAACACCTTGCCTCCACCTGCGGGCCCGCGACCTCCGAGCAACTCCCAAGCCGACGGGCCCGCCACAGCTGGAACCGTAATGCAGGCAATTGGCAAAGCGTTTGCGTCACCAACGACACTTCCTTTGAGGAAAGCCGAGGACTCCAACGCGTCGCAGAAGGCTTGGAACGTCGCGTTGGTCACTTGCGGGTCGCCGGAAAAGACGACGATGTAGAAGACAGCGAGGTTTGGCGTCTCGCGGTGTAAGCGTGTCAACTCTAGCGTCCCTGGCTTGCGAAGAGATACGTCAGGCGCGCGGCGTCCCGGGGCGATGAGACCCTCGCACGGTAGCAAGACGCGATTCAGCACGTCGTCGGGTTCGTAGAATATACCTAGCCCCGAACTGAAGGCCGCTGCTTCGGCCATAACCTCGCCAAGGACCACATTCGGATCTGCATCAGGATCGCCCGTCCAGTCCTCAGGCAGTTGCATCGTCATGAGCCGCGATATCGACTTGTCGTACTTGATGAGCTTCTCGACGTTCGGCCGTCGCTCGCGTTCGTACGTGTGCAGCAAACTCGGACTTGCGAGACCTCGCAGGACGAGCGACAGCTTCCACCCAAGATTCACAGCGTCGTGAATCCCGGTATTCATGCCTTGCGCCGCGCCAGAGCTGTGCGTATGGCAGCTGTCGCCAGCGAGGAATACGCAATCCGACACGGAGAATGTGCGCGCGACGCGCTGGCCCACGACGTAAACCGTCCACCAGTCCACACGTTCAAACTCGAGCTCGAAGGGCCGGACAGCTGCGATGGCCTCCTTCATTGCAGCAGCCTCGTCGAAGACTGGGTATGCGCGCTCACGCTCGGGCGTGAAGGCGTACCCGATGCGCGTCCCGCCGTGGTCAAGCGCAACCCAGAGCACGTTGCCATGTGTCGGTGACTCGATCGCGCAGTACGAGCGCGGCTTGGGGATGTTGGTCTTTACCACTCCGTCGATGCGTACCCATTTGTCGACGGAGGAGCTACCGTCAAAAGGTATATCCAGCGCGCGGCGCACAGTAGACTTTCCGCCGTCCGCGCCAATGAGGTATTTGCACCTGACGGTGTACCGCAGTCCCGTCTTCGCGTCCTCGAGAGTGGCCGTTACTCGGTGTGTATCGACTGGGTTCGTTTCGTCGACATTCACGTCGACAAGAGCGGTATTCGTGTCTAGCGTCACGCCGAGCTGGCGCAGGGCTGAGCGAAAGACTTCCTCTTGGTGCTTCTGACGCAGAACGAGCGAGAAATCCCAGCGCGTATCCTTCATGTGCTCCATGAAGGCCCATCCCCGTCCCGCGACTTCGCAGCCACTGGCGTCGTACGAGACCGTCTCCCGACACGCAAAACACTGCTGCGCGAGCGTATCCGCAAGTCCAAGCTGGTCGAGCATCTCTGCGGTGCGCGGAAAGAGCGTGATGGCACGACCGTACGCATCCTGCGTCGACTTGGCGTGCTTCTCGACGATTTTGATAGTCGATCCAGGCGAAGGAAGAGTACGGGCGAGTTGATAGGCCGTGATTAGACCTGTCCTTTTGGTTAGGTATCGCCATCGTCCGCACTGGTGCGATATGTACCCACGGGGCCACCACCCACGACCAGTACGTCAATGCACTGGGCCTCAGCTACGGTATCTGAGGAGCCCATGACTGACGGTGCCGGTCAAGACAATCGACGAGAGCGTCCGGCGCGACATCCGTTGAAGAACCGGTAAAACAGCATGCGAGACAACTCCCGTTCGAAGCAGTTATACCTGCTTCTAAGCGGCCAAGGATTCAGCACGTAGTTCGCCTATTGTATGGTAGACCTATGAGCCTGTCTGCCACAGCGGGTGAAACGCTCAAGGAGCGTCCAAAGCAGATTGCATCGTGATAGACTGGGTGGAATAGATGCTGTAAGGTGGCCACAAATCTAAGCAGGCTCTGGCACGCGCGTACGCACAACGACTAGAACGTTGTGGAAGGGCCTAGGAAGAAGGTCGCGGATCGGAGTTGACGCGGTTGCGTCTCTTGTGCTCGGACCACGCAGGCTCAATTCTCCCGTTGTTGATCACAATCACACAGACCACGCTCGGTACAATAATGGTTCATAAGGGCGCTGCCGAGTCTGTGGACTCCTTGCTTCTTGCTTTCCGACACGATCCCTCGACGTTTGTGTTCGCGAACTCTCTCAACTTGTCCGCACCACCGCTCGGGCCCTTTCTATCGGCATCTACGGACACAACCCTCTGGCCATGAAGGACTTCTTTGCCACCCCAGCATTGAAGTATGGCCTCACGACGCGGACGTCAGCGCAGTTGCAAGAGGACGCTGCTGTCAAAGTCGCGCTGGCCGCGCTCATACGCAGCACGACAGTCACGTTACCGGCCGTCCGCGAGTCGAGAATAGTCGAGCTTCTGAACACCATCAGCCTTGCATATTCTCGCATTGCTCGGCGTTCGAAGTCCAGCAGCGGCGGGGCCGTTGTCTTCGACTCCAATAACATCTCGCAGACCAAGTTGAAGTCGTACCTCGGGTCGCACGACGCACCAGCATTCTTTGCATACTCTGGCGCGGCTTCTGATCTCGACGCCCGCATCGCGCACCGTACGGCGCAACCTTGGCCGGTCTTGCTCTGCGTCGGCGACGATGGTGGTCCATGGGACGGTGACGCGGACGTGGGGGATCGCTTGTGTCCGTGTTTGCGCACGCTCAGGCGATACAGGCCGGATCTTTCGACCGTTTATGGGTTCTTTGTCGGCCCAAACTCCTTCGCCTTAGTCTCCCTGAACGCCTGCGAGACGCGCGCGTCAGCACGCAAGCCGTGGTCAGATATCGCGGCCTGGGTGGCACTTGTCGCTGCGATGTATCACACCATGGATAAGCGCAACGATCACCTCACGTACCGCGGCTCGGAGCTAGGGTTCCCGCTCTGGGACGTATCGTATGGTCATGCACCATTTGCTGCAGTGCCTTTCCATGCCGGTACCGCTCCTGGTCGCGCAACGTTGGCTGCTTTCGAGCTTGGTTCTACGACGCTCCCGGACGAAGACGCGGCGCGGCAGTTTTGTGGCGGCGAGGTGGAAGGCTTCTTCAAGATCTCGTGGCAGGACAAGTACCCTCCACCCGGTATGGGAGAATCCGCGCTTTTGGCATACCTCCACAAGGACGCGTGGATTCCAGGACTCGTTCGACCTCGCTATACAGCTCGCCATTCAAAATTAGCAATTACCCAAGCCAATCCGCCGCAGCATCAGGTGTGCAAGCATGTTGTCCCCGACACCATCCATCTGGGCAGCATCGGGGAGCCGCTTAGCCAGGCCGTCAGTCCCCGTCATTTACTCTATGCCGCGTACGACATCATTGAAAGTGCGTTTTCTGAATGACTGCATGTAACTGCGCGGCTCACCAAAATCGTAGCACACCTTCACATGTGCGAACGAAATGTGCTCCACCGCGACTTGAGTTGGTTCAACTGTCTCATATTCCCGCGTCACTACGTTGGCGTGGATGGGACTAAGCCAGAGGCGTCGCGACCTTGTGTCAGTCGGATAATGTATGTGTCTGAACACCTGAAGCCCTGCCAGTGTCGCCCTACTCACCTACGGCTGCGTAGGAATGCCGCCAGCGTCGAAGTCGGCGGACACGGTGTGAGGCTGGGCCGGAAGACTGAGGTCGCCCTGGGCGAGGATCCGTTTGAACCCTGTGCTCTTATCACAGACCTCGACCATGCCATCAAACTCAACACACTCAAGCGCGAGCAGAACTTGATACGCTTTAGAAATACCGACGTACGGGTAAGCTGCTCCGTCCTTAAGCGTTGTCGATGGACATTGACATCAAATGGGGTAGGGAACGCCTGGCTTCGTTGCACTCTCTTTGAATAACCCCACAGTGTGCGTCAACCAAGGCCTACCAATTATTGCCATGTCCCACCTTCTCTCTGCGCTGGCCGAAGCCGAGTCGACAGACCGAGGTAGATCAGCACTTGCCGCTGCGTTTCCGTCTGGCGACGATGATTTCGTCGTTAGGGCCACCGCGATCTTGACGAAGGAGTTGACAAGGATGTGTGAAGACGACCCTTACGCGGGGGTCGTTGAGATGGAACCCAAGCAAGATGCGCGCCATGATTGCGAAAGTGTCTTCTGGAGTCTTGCTCTGGCGTTCTGCCAGGCCCGTCCGCTAGGCAGCGAGCCGGAAGGTAGAGGAGACCAGCGTGCATTCGACTTCAAATTTCTGTTCGACGCAATCACCGATCCTAACGTTAGCGATCTAGCGGCGGATTATCAACGCGTACGTTTCTTCAACTCGTTTCGATGGCGAAAGCACAGTCCGTTACACCCATCGCTTGATCTGTTCTCCCAACTTCTCGCGAACATGGCGACATACCTCTCCATTCCATGGCACCTCTACACCAGTTCACAGGCGACTCGCGGCTTCGACTTGAATCACACTCACACCGCCTTTCGACGTCTTATTCTCGGTTACTTATTGCGGGACGAGAATGCTTCCTCCTTGGATATACCTCTGGACACCGAGCGTCCGAGGTTCGCCGTGTTCAACGATCGCCCTGTCTCTGAATCCGAGGAGATGTGTGCGAACTCGCAGAGCATCACGGCAGCCGATTTCGGGACTTCAGACGTTGAAGGCACCCCAGTATCCCGCACGACTATGGCCAGCGAGCCGCGAAAACGCAAACGCGACGGCGGCGATGGTGGTGACTACGACGACGAACAATCGCCGCAGAGGAGTAAGGCTAGGGCTGACGCTGGTGACGCTGGTCCTGGTAGCCCCGAGCGCAGTACAGCTGCGGCTTCAAGTTGGGACTCTCGCTCCATTTCCGCGCTCACGCGCAAGTTCAAGACAGATAAGTTATGGTTTGGACAGTGGGCGTGATAGACACGTTCATCTGCGCACGTCGCTACCACATGTATTTCTCGACGCAACGCTCCCATTTTCGGCATGTCTTTCTCTTGACCGTCGCACAATTCAGAATCTTCCGCAACCGCGTTTAGATAAGCAACAGAGTGCGCGGAAGAAGCGTTTCGGACTGAACTCCGCTAAGACACTCTCTTCCTCTTCCCACCAACATGCCGCCACAGAACTATCCTAGCTGGTACAAACCGGAGCCCAACTCGATGCGTGACCGTGAAGCAGCGGTGCGCAAGGAAGACCGCGCTGCACGAGTTACAGAGCGTCTGGCGCGGTTTGAGGAATTGAAGAACAAAGTACGCTGTCTATGGACTTTTCCCACCATTCGCCCAGTTTCGAACCCACATGTGACTGCAGGGAAACGATGCGTTCAAAGCGGCGGACTATCGCACAGCGCACGACTTGTATCACCAGGCGCTCAAAGCTGTGGGTGAAACGAATACGACGCGCAAGAAGGATGCATTGCCTGCATGGTTGAACCTGATACAAGTTTACACGAAGACAAATATGTGCGCTCAGCTGACTTTGCGCGCTCAGTGTCTGAGACATGACCTCGCAGGCCAGACCTCGCGGAAAAGGCGGCAACAGCAGCCCTGTCGATCGATCCAAGGAACGTCAAAGCCCGTTTCCGTCGGGGCGTCGCGCGCAAGCAGCGTATGATGCATCACTCTGCGATAACAGGTGTGTCGTAATGCACACAGTAGCTGCCATACAACACAAATGAAATGCGCTGTAGATTTTGAACTTGCGTTAAAAGTCGACCCACATCTCAAAGAAGCTCAAGTCCAGCTCGCCGAAACACGCGAGCAGTGGGATAACGGTATTGGCTTTCACACGGGCAAAGAGAAGAAGGAAGATGAGGCGCCCGGTATTGACGAGCGCGGGCTGTCCTCTGACGAGGAGAGCGACTCTGAGGACTTTCGTCACGAAGGGAATGGACGACCGTGCAAACTGCACAACCAGTCCCGCTGCACGGCTGGAACGAGCTGTCAATTCTCTCACGCCCCGGACATCTCTGCGGAGCGCGATCTACTGTGCGTCCACACCTCCTGCTGTGTCTTATGGCGCACTGACTCTGAGCGACAGAGGCCGCAATGTCTGCAAAAACTTCATCATCGACCGCTGCCCGCTCAGCATGGAAGAATGTAAGTTCTCGCACTCGAAGGCGTATCTGCCGTCCGGTCTGGCGAAGGGGCATCCGAAATGGTACGAAGTGCAAGGCTCAGTCGACGCGGCCCGCGACCTGTACGACCATTGGCAAACTGCCCGCGCGAAGAAGTCAAAACGTCGCGGCGAGTCATCTTCTGGCATGGCCACGTCTGGCTTTGAGACAGACAGTCGTACCTCTAGCCGTCCTTCCGCGCGCCTGCGCGCGTACGAGGACCCAATGGCGCGCGTTGCACAGCGCGAGGATCGTCTCATGAGGATGGCATCGACACAGCTGGACCATGACTACACCGACGCTGAGTTCGACTACCTCTGTGAACACGGCGTCAACCCGTACATCGACTCTAGTGCCGTATGTCCTCCTTCCTTATTGCAACGTGTACGCTTCGAGTACTCACATCTCGCCACAGGCTATCGAACGGGCTCTTGCAGACTTCCGCAGAAACCCTGCAATGGCGTTCCGAAGGTCGGCACGCACGGCTGACTACGACGAAGATGGCGACCACGATGACTACGATGATGATGACGACGAGGACGAGGACGAGGATGACGAGGATGAGGGCGATGAGGACGGGCAGGGAGATGAAAGGACACCTGCTCAAAGACGTTTCCTTAAGGCAATGATGAGTGAACTCGACCACGGGTACACAGAGGATGAGTTCGAGTATTTGTGTTCGGAAGGTTACAATCCATACGTTGACTATCCCGAGGTACGTTTCTTGGACAAAGGAACGAAGACTCAGCTGACCACGATCGTGAAGGATATCGAGCGAGCGCTTGCCCGGAGGGCAAACGCTACTTCCTGAAGCACTTGTTCAACATCAGATATATGCACTACGACTGCATTCCCGTGGCTCCATGCGATCTACCTCGAGCCCATGTCTAGTAAGCTATATGTAGCAACGCGACCACAATCTCCTGGATCTGTATATGTCTACGCGCTGGGACTCATGACGCGGTGTCGATTGAGATCTACATATTCTGGACGTCTGGGGCGGAAGGCGCTGTCGACTCAGTGGCTCCTACGCAATCCCTTCCCCGTGCATTTAGAGTCCGAATAAGCTGAGAATCTCCTTGTAAACATTCCAGTAAGGTCACATTGTGAGTGACCTCTCACCTCGCCGACCTCCTTCAGGGTTGCCGCCAGAGCAGCAGATATCTCCCGGAGAGCTGCCCCTTCCTCCACGAGCGCAGTACTTAGAGGTTCTTTACTGAGCCGTTTAAGCTCGGCGTAAAGCTCGGAAATTCTGTCGTTGCCTGCGATGCTCGCACGTGACTCGGAAGCCGTGGGCACGAATTCGATCGGAGCGACTGGCGATTGTGAAGCCATGACGAGAGAGCGCGGCGGCGTGCTAGTCAGAGTACGAGTTCAAGAAGGAATGAACTGGGTTCGAAAGTGAACAAAGGAGTATGCAGTGGCACCTGAGATTCATTGAGAATGCAAGAAGGACCCGGAAGCAACCGGGAGGGCGCGACCGTCAACCACCCTCTGTCAGGATAAGTGTAAGTAGAATACAAGCACACAACATACGATAGCAGTAGACACCAAAGATAGATCAGATCATCCCTGAGAAAACAAAGCTCCAAGTCGGCGCGCGACGGCACCTGGACCGCGTCGCGCATCTATAGCCTTGAGCGCCTTCAACGGAGACCCGGACAATATCAGCGCGTCCTCCTCCTTCGTCCACTTTTCCTCCTCGTTCTCCTCCTCCTTCTGCTCCTCTTCTTCCAAATCCTCGTCCCAATACCGCTCGACTTTAACCGGCGTGATCGAGCTCCTCCGTCTCCTCCTTTCCAGCGCGTCGAAATCGACCGAAGGAACATCATAATCCAGCGCGACCTCCTCGTCGACAAAGATCTGGCCGAGCGTCTCAAGCGCCGCGCGTTCGGCTCCCGCGCGCATACGGCCGAGCACAGCGTCCGCGAGCGCGAGGTCGTTCCCCACCCCATCAACGACGCCGCGCACTATAGACGGCGAGAATCCGTGATTATCGCTCATCCGACGCATCGTATGCGTCTGCGAGGGCGTGGTCGTGGATGTAGGAGTAAATCCACCGAACGTCTCGCGTCGCTTATGTGTGGAACGGGACGAGGCGAGGAGGTTGCGCGCGCGCGGATTCAGATGCCGCGTGGTAGGTGTGTCTTCGGCTTCGTGAGCGCTGTCTCGCTGGGGACTGGGACTTGATTGCGGGACGGCGGGTAGGGCGAATATTGTCGCGCCTAGATCGCGCGCCTCCGAGCTGCGCACGAAGAGCGGGTGCGGCGCTGCGAAGGGCGAGAGCGCGTCGCGCGGTTGCGAACGGGCGCGTTTAGGTTGGGAGGCTGAGGATTTGCGTCGGAGTGGTGGTGGAGACACGCGCGGAGGTGGAGGAGGGTGGGCGTCGGCGCGCCATTTACCCTTCACGGACGCAGGGAGGCGCGGTTGGTTGTCTTCCTCGTCGACAACAAGCTCAAGCTCGCGAAGCGGCTGGACGTCCTCCTTGCCTGCGGGTTGCCGTGACTCCTCTTCTTCCTCCGTCTCTTCGACTTCCTCGGTCTCACCACGTACGTCTGCATCGTTCATCCGGTGGACGTTATTCCGCACACGCTGCGCATTGACATCGACCGAGACGCGACGCGTATGACCGTTAATCTTCGTCGAGTGCGCAGGTTTCGTGACAGGCTCGCTGACAACCTTGCGCACTCGTCGGTTGGTGAAAGGATTGGCAGCCGTTAAGACCACCCGCGTCTTCGGAGGAGGCGCAGCGGTGATGGGCTCCTCGTCCGAGTCGGTGTCGTATATCTGTTCCTTCTTCCTGGCTGTGCGGCCAGGCGCGGCGTGGGAGTGTCCGCCAGTGGAAGAAGGCTTCAGAGAGGACCCGTCGTTACGCCTACCGGGAGAGCGCCCGCCAGTTGAAGGAAGCGTCGGAGAGAACTTGTGCGAGTCTGCTTGCCCGCCTGCAGATGCAGGAGGGGACGATGGGGACTGTGACGTTGAGAGGGATATGGGCGATATGCGAGGATAAAGTGAGCCTTCTTCGCGTGGTGGTTCACTGCGCGGGGAAAGTCGAGGATAGAGTGGTGCCTCGCGCGAAGCAGAGCGAAAACGCGCCGGCTCCTCTTGAGCAGATGTGTATTGGGTGTCGCTAGAAGACGAGCGCGATGACTGTGAGTCCTCGGCAATTTGGGTCACGTCCGTCACAGACTTGCGTGCGCGACGCTGTCGCGGACTGCAGCAGCAAGGTTATCAGGCATAGATAGTGTTGGATATACCGTACGCGTACCGAGAGAGTACCGGCGAGGTCTTGTTCAAGTTGCGCAGCGATGAATGAGAAGACTCGCCACTGTGAAAGTCGCTTGAGCAAGTACGAAAGTGGTGAGCAGCGGTATATATACTGTACCTGGAGTCGGCATGCTGGAGATTTCGCTGTTCCGATGCGCTGTGGTCCCTCGACCCAGACTGAGAAGACCTGTATGCAGACTTATCCCCGTTACTGTAAGCCGCGTCAGACACTGAACTGAGTCGATTCGTACGCGCGCACCGTGCGTTCACGCGTAAGTTGCCGTCCAAGTCGCGCTGTTCCAGTGGCGCGTCGCGGTTGTCAGAATCCGAACGTGAGCGCGAGATATTGCGGGATGAACGGACGCTGAACGACACGTGAGCACTCATAGTGGTAAGAGCACCCACATACCTCGAGCTCGCGCGCCGCGATGACCGCTGACTCCTGCTTAGGTCTCGCAATGGCACATTGCGGTTGCTCCTCGACTCGTGACTGGAACCCGCGACTTGCGCGTCAGGACGTACGTGCGGTGGTGTAGCGAGATACGTACCTCGATTCTGTGCGCTGGACGTCTGCGCCGGTGAGGGCATCGACCAGGTCCTGGGTGGACACGCTGGACGACGAGGACGTGTATCCTTCGTCCAGCCGCCGTCGTTTGGTTGGAGGCTCGCCATCGGACCGAACGTCGCGCTCGGCGCGTTTCATGTCGCGGTTCAAGTCCAAGGGACGCGTTCCGGAAGCAACGCGGAAGATGGACCGTCCCTCTCACCTCGCCCTCATCCTAGATCTCTCCCCAACCCAATGGCACCTCTGCGCCCACGCTCCAGCCCACCCGCTCTCGCTCAGAGACTTCCTGGCGCAGACTCTGGCCTTCGTCAACTCTCATCTGGCCGCTAAACATGAAAATTCGCTCGTTGTCCTCGGCGCGCTGCCAGGAAAGAGGCGAGTCGCTACCTAGTTATTTCTAATGCTCGCTTACACGGCGTTCAGTGCTGTGTTTTACCCGTCTGAGGATGTGAAGCCGCGTTCGAGGCCTATAGCGGACGCGAATACGTACCAGCCGTTCCGCACGGTCGACTCGGCCGTCATGAGCAGGATCATGGACGAGTTCGACGCGCTCGGTCTCCCCGCAGAAGAAGGTGAGTCGGGTCAATTACCTTTTGACTATGTCTGACGCGTTCACAGAGCCCACAGCACTCGTCGGCGCAATTACCAAGGCCCTCTGCCGTACGCCCACCGTCGGGCAACATGGACCGTTCTCACCGTTCTGCAGTTATAAACCGTCTCGCCCACCCCGCCTCGTCCGACCTCACGCCGCCCGAAACCCGCGTGCTCATCGTCTCCGTCTCGCCCGACCTCAGCACCTCCTACATCCCGCTCATGAACTCCATTTTCTCCGCCCAGAAGCTCAAGACCGCCATCGACGTCTGCAAGATCTTCGGCCCGGACGCTGTCTTCCTCCAGCAAGCCGCCCATCTTACAGGCGGGTCGTACGTCTACCTCGAGCAGCGGGAGGCGTTACTGCAGTATCTCGTCATGAGCTTCCTCCCCGCGCCGAGTTTGCGTAGCGTACTTTCCGTCCCTACGCAGGAGAAGATCGACTTCCGCGCGGCGTGTTTCTGTCATAAGAACATCATTGACGTGGGATACGTCTGCTCTGTCTGCCTCTCCAGTGCGTTCTCAATCTCGCTCGCAGCTCACGCGCTGACGATGTGACAGTCTTCTGTACGCCCGTCCCCGTATGCTCGACGTGCAGAACCAAATTCCCCATCAGCACCATCCGGCGCCTCAAAGCGAGCGTGCCCTCCTCACTCGTCAATGGGTCCGCGCCGGCCACGCCGCGCAGCAGTTCGCCTGCACCGATACCAAGCCCGCTGCGTAACGGGACGGACAACGCACCGATTCGCCCGACCCCGCTGCGCCAGTCGTCGCACACTTGACGGACTTGGGAGCAGCTTTCCTTTGTGTACGATTACTTTGAAGTTTGTGTAGCATAGCTAACATGGTGCGCTCGTGGGTCTTTCGCCTTTCCTTCACAATCGCGATGGACGACCCGGAATACTACTGCCAAGAATCGCGTCTCCGGCCCATAAAGAGTGGATTCTACGGAAAAAAAAACATATACAATACAGGAGAGCGGGTATTGTGATCATTCTCCCCAACTATTGAATCCCGTACGGCGGAGCGAAGCGGTTATACGCGAACTGAGTGCCCCTCTCATCGGTGTAGCTGGTCGCGGTATCCATCGCCTGGACCGCCGCCCGAGGCAACTTATTGTCCGCGACCAAGTCCGCGATGAGCCTCCTCGTCCATTCTTGACAGCGCTCGAAGCGGGGGTGCGGCCTGTTCCAAATCGGATCGTCCAAAGGCTCTGGCGCGTTAACCGAGTCGCGAGCGGGCAACTCCAAAGCGTACGCTGCGATGTCGTAATCGTCGCGCACGTCCCCCTCCACGCGAGGATCAAGTGAATCGACGAGCGACGTCGCTGGGACTTCTCCCAGGTGCGTGAATTGATATAATTCCGAGTCGTCTTCGATGTTGAACTTGTGATTGTCCTTGAACTCGACAGCAAAGCCTCTGATAACGCTGCCTCTGACGTGGATCACCCTCCCAATGAGCGGGTTTTGGAGGCTGGGAATCCAGAGAGACCAGTGCGAACGACCTGGTTGGTAGCATTGAGATACGAGGTAGATGTGTCGATGGCCTGGGGTGGGCGGGTCCTGCGGTATCGGTGACACAGTTACAGTGCCGCCTGAGGAAAGTCAGACTATGGAGCGGAGGATGCGGCAAGCGTACCATGTTTCTGCGAGCTACTGGAGGCAGACTGAGACTGCTCAGCGCCAGATTGAGGTGGCAGATGAGAGCCTATCATCATGACCCGCGGGAAACCGATCGCGAGGGACAATATTGTGAGATCGACCGAGCAGGGGACACGAGTCTCAACTCTACGCGAGAGCTCCGGTCGAAAAGAAGCTAGTCTGTCACAATAGACAGCACGGACACAATATCTTTCTCCGGATCGATCCACTCCGGTACCTCGGAGGCGAACGCGTGCTAAACATCGTCTTCCATAACCGTCATAAGAACCTTCCTTCTCACCATGAAGTCCGTCAGAATCTCAACGTGCTGAGTTAGAGAGGTACTGTCTCCTTCTCGATCGCTGGAGCGCTTGTCGTTAACACCGACTTGGAAAGCAACAAAGCAATGCATAGGTATTGGCTACGGCAAAATACAACACGTGGGACAGTAGAAACGTATTCGTACACGAGAGCAGCGTTTACAATGATTTCCAAGTGCGAGCTCCCCGACTAGGTTCCCCAGGGAGGGGCGAAGTGGCTGTACGCGTAGCGAGTGCCCCTCGCGTCGGTGTAGCTTATTGCGGTGTCCATGATTTGGGTAGCGTTCGCAGGTAGCTTTCTGTCCGTAACGAGGTCCGCGATGAGCCTCCTCGTCCATTCTTGGCAGCGCTCGAAGCGGGGGTGTGGCATGTTCCAGATAGGATCGTTCGGAGGCTCTTGACGATACGAGTCGCGGCGGGGCGGATCCAAAGCATAGGCTGCGATGTCGTAGTCGTCGCGCGCGTCCCCCTCTTCACGGTAAATTACGTTTCCAACGTGGGGGACGTATGCATCGACGACCAACCTTGCCGGGACTTGACCGAGAGGCACAAACTGATTGTATTGCTTGCTGTATGAAGCGTTATGGTTGTCCTTGATTTGGACGACGAATCCCTGCATGGTACTGCCGATGATATGAATAACCCTGCCAATGAGCGGGTTTTGGAGGCTGGGAATCCACATAAACCAGTGCGAGCGACCTGGCTGGTAACACTGAGATACTAGGTAGATGTGGCGATAGCCCTGGGCGGGCGGAATCTGCCAGTGCGGTATCGCCGGTGACACGGCAGTCTGAGCACCTCCTGCAGAAAGTGAGACGTAGAGAACAAGCAGCACGGCAACCGTACCAGGTTGCTGAGAGCCGCTGGAGGTAGACTGAGGCTGTTGCGAGCGGCTGGAGGTAGACGGAGGCTGTTGCGAGCGGCTGGAGGTAGACGGAGGCTGTTGCGAGCCGCGCGAGGTAGACTGAGGCTGTTGCAAGCCGAACACCGGGACGGACGAGTACCCACGGCCTTGCATGTCCACTGCCGGATGATGGGTTGTCAGTCAGGTCTGGTGGGCGATTGTGTATTTATACTCCACCACAGCACAATAGCGCTGTCACATTGGCGTCAGGTGACTAGCCAGCCCGAGTCAGTGGGCGCTCGCCGCAGACTTCAGTGAATGGCTCACGCAAATAAGTTCGGGATAAGATACCATCGATGGAGCGATAAGACACCGAAACCACGCCCGGGTGGATTGGATATGTCGAGAGAAGAACAGCTTCCCTCACAATATCCGGTGCACGAGCACGTCGCGGTCGAATGCGCTACATGAAGCACCCCTTGACAACTCTGCCTCAATGCTCACCGGCAAATAGCTCGATCCAGCGTGCCCGCGAGTGTGCCGACAATAGAAGAAGTTGTAGCCACAATGCGGAGTATGAACTTGGACACTCCTTCTCCGGATCGATCCACTCCGATGACCCAGGTCGACGCGAACATCCTGCCCTTTGGGGACAACATCGTCTTTCCTAATTGTCCCAAAATGCTTCCAACCCACGATGAAGTCCGTCAGCATCCCGACGTTTTGGGTTACGGAGGAACCGTCCGCTTCCTCGATCGCCGGATTGTTGTCAAGCACGGGTTCGTGCGAAAGGACCAGTTCTATGCACACTGGCTCGTATGGAAGTTCTCTAGCGTTCCTGTTCCAGAACTGTACGCCTGGCATCAAGACGGAGACGAGGCGTTCCTGTACATGGAGCTCGTGGACGGCGTGACGCTTGAGCAGTGCTGGCACGCGTTAACCCCCACGGAACGTGGTACACTTGCGCAATGCCTGAAAAGCATGCTTGATAAGCTCAAGCAAGATATATTACCCCCTACCGACTCGTACATTGGTAAGTACGTCGCCCGGAACGCGAAACGCACGATTCACTTTCGTGCATGCGCAGGTTCTGTACCGCGTGCTCCTTGCAGTGATTATACTATCCGTAGCCTGGGAGGCATGGGGCCATTCTCGTCCACCTCTGCGTTCCATGACGCGCTCCCTACATTAGGGGTGCATCCAAGCCACCTCGGCATGGACTTTGTGGCGCAGCTACGCAACGCACTTCCTGACGACGCACGCCCCACGTTCACGCACGGAGACCTTCATTTCTCTAACATCATCATCTCTCCGCCCGGTGAAGGAGAACTTGCCATTCGCGCCATTATCGACTGGGAGTTTGCAGGCTTTTACCCTAGCTATTGGGAATGGCTCTCGTCGATGTCCGGTCGCCCAGGGTTTCCTGATGCGAAACATTTCTTCAACGAGGTCTGTGAGCCGTTTCCCGAAGTCTGGAAGTACTGGCGCGAGAAGTTGATGTACCATGGCGTATGACGATCATGCTTGGCGTACTGTACTGTTACTGCACTTAGGTCCATGAAGTTCAGGGCTCACGGGCCCATGTTTCCCCGTTTACCTGCCCTCCGCTGAACTCGAGATCAGACACACTGTAGCGAGGACGGCACAGATAGAAATAAAAGTACAGTTATTTCAAGGCCCGAGTTACCAGTACATAAATAAGAATACAAACGAGAATGCTACAACTGCGGCGTTCAAGGCTCAGGAAATTCCTCGACTCGGGCAGATGAACCCATTGTGAAACTACTCCTCACGGTCGCCGGTTCCTTCGCGGGCATTTTACCATGCTTGTCGAAGCCGTCTTCGGAGGTCACCAGAGTGGAATCACCACTGAGGACGTGACTATCCGAGTTTGCTCCTGGGAGCGAGTCAAAGGATTGGAGGTGTCGAGATGTCTGCCGCCATTCCGCGAGCTCCACGTTGAACTCTGAGGTACGCATGTCTCGCATTGACTTCTGGCCGCGCCAATCATTCCAGATCTTCCGAATATCGGGCAGCGTTCCTGTAAACAGAGCGAGTCGGAATGAGACGAAAGGTTATTTGGAAGCTCCATGACGAGAGTTCAGCATACCGAAGATCGAAAACGCGACTAGGGGCACTGGGAATTGTGTAAGCCTGAGCATATGTAGTCCCGCCGCGTAATGAAGAGATACTGAGACGTACACGTTGCAACATACATATCCACGAAATAGTGAGCAGGTCCCTGAGGAGTAATAGCGTCGATTAATGAGGCACTGAGAGGTTCGGGTTTAGCGGTATGACCGGCGGCCATATGGATGAGAACAGTGCTCACACCATGGTCGTGATGCTATAAGCGCCGAACACAACAAAGCGGGCAAGGATACGCAGCCATGCACCGCGCGGTGCTTGTAGGCTGTTCTTCAGTCTCCATCCGCGAACATCCAATAGCTTGTGCACGGTCTTGTGGAGCATGTGGACTGTGTCTATTCAGCTAACCGTTCATGCGACTGTGGGAGTAGATAGACGTACTGCTAGTCACAAAACAGATCGAGAGGAGGACGCCTAGGAGGATAGGCGTGAGCTTCGCGCTGGATCGGAAATAGAGTCAGTAGCGCAAGACCGTCGCAGTCGCTCCCAGATAGGAATTTGGACGTACAAGAAGCGCGTCTCAGGCCTTTCTTGAAATCGACAGTTGAGACGCCCCCGTTCGACCGCTACCGAGTTTGGAGAAACGCGATTCGCCTGCAATGTGTATCATTTCTCATCGGTCGCGCAGAGCCTCCGACCTTCGATGCACTGACAACGAAGAAGATGCAGAGATATACCACAGCAGCTATTGGCGGGATAGCTACGAGCTAATGGCATAGAAGTTAGGCGACACTGAATCCGGACGGGGCCGCGAGGAGTGACGAACAATTGCCTCGCGGGCCCGAGATTGCTGTTGAGCAGGGTTTACAGTTGGCAGTGTGAATCGAAGACTGTCCGGCATATCAATCAGAGTATTCTGGCGTCGAAGCGCATGCGTACTGGAGCACAAGAGAGACGGCCGCAAATGCAATCCTGTCCGCCGACGTCAGTATCGTTGCGATCGAGATGAGCCTGGAATACGGCACATACATCCAATACGCGGCATTTATGAGGCTCACTTGGGTAAGACATAAGCCATAGGGTGGATGAGCCTCCATCCCACGACCAGAATACAGGCTGGGGATAGCATACGTCAGCGCTTGAGTGCGGGAGGACGAGGACTATCCTCACAGAAAGCATGTCGCGATCGAGAACGCGACCCAAGAAAGAAGGTAGACCAAGAGAGTAGGGTGTCGCTTTAACCCTCTGCTGAACATGAAAGCGCAGAGCAAGAGAGGGACGAAGACCTGGCCGCCAACAATGACGAGCACGAAGTACGCGATCGTCTTCGTTTGCGATGCGCGGAAGTCTGGCGCTATCGCTGCAGGCTCAGGCGCCACCGTCGCGTTCAGCCCCGCCATGCTGAAGAGATGGGAAAGAAGAAGAGAATCCGAAGAGTCTAAACAGCGCTCGAGCCTTTTTGTTAATGTGTATCGAGGCGCCGTGGAGGCCGTTGGGCGATGCACGGATGCTGTGTGCCAGATAGTGCCCGCCCCTGAAGAATCGCGCGCCCATCGCAACAAATTGGCACCGAAACCACAAACATCGGTCAGGGCGGGAGACGGTGAAGATACATCCAATTTGACCTGAGTACACAAGAAAAGTAATGAACGGGTAAGTACAGTGAATCAAGACAAGATAATGCGTAGCTCAAATGTCCGGAGGAAGACGAGTTGACCAGTTGCACCAAATCTACAATCGAATCATCTACGAGACCCACTGCCCGACAGCCACGGCCCCAACGCCAACCGACTTCGCAATGGCCAGCCTCTTGTCTTCCCAGCCCTTCAGTGATCGAACGAGTTGGACGATCTTGTCGCGACGACCTTGGCGAACGTCGTTGATGCTGACGCTACCCGTCTTCACGTCGTTATCGAGGAGGAAGTCGAAGAGCTTGAACAAGCCCTCGAGCCTGTCGTCAGTCGGCCCGGACGGGAAGACCGAGTCGGGCACACCGCTCGGCCTGCCCTTGATGGACTCGGCCAGGCGGAACAGGACAAGCCCAGTCGAGAGCGAGGTCGATAAGTCGTTGACATGCAGAGCATCAGGGAGATGCGAGTTGACCCAACGGATAAGCTCGGAGTCTTCAGCGGTAGCCTGTAATAACACATTGATGGTACACCAAGAAGGGGGAGAGAAGTTGAAAGTTCGTTTGAGGAAGGAAGGAGGAGGGAGAAAGGTTTCTTCAGAAATTGCCATGCGGGAAGGCGAAAGCGCCTACTGGGTCGGTAACCACTCGCGACGACGGCCGGCGGTTCTCGCGCTTGGGACGAGGAGGGGCCGTTGGAGAATGCGGAGGTGTCAGGGCGTCCCTGCCCGTGCTGGCGGTGTCGTCGAAGAACGACTCTAGACGCTTGTGCTCGTTAACATGCCCCCCGTCGGCAGACGGCAAGCCCATCAGCACTCGCGCGTCGCGCGTAGACAGCTGGTTGGGATTCTCCCTGCGCATCGCGCGCTGCGTCGCATCCCGAGCACCAGGAGACGGAGGACGCGGCGCAGGGTTCATCGCCTGTGCAATCGTAAGCGGGATCGTCGGGATATTGCATGACGAGATGACAGGTCCTGCAAAGAAGCGGGATCAGTAATTGTTGCGAGTAAAGGTAAATCACCTACGCGTATAGTCGCGATCTATCGTCGCCTTCATGATCGCCTTCATCCACTCACGCACAACCATCTGCTCCTCAGAGCTGAAGTAATGCGACTTGTCGGTGTCGTGAACGATCCGGAAGCCATAGCGACCAGGGTTAGCGTTCTCGTCCGCAACCACCTTGTACCCAATGATGTTGATGTACCCCTTGAGCTTGGTCTCCTGCAAACAAATCATAGAAATCAGCACCGAACGAGCACGGAAAACACGAGGAAACGAACGTTGCGGCTGCGGAGATAGTACAGATGCGGGCCCTTGAGCACGAAGTAGCGCAGCTTCCAAGTGTTATACCGCTCGCCGCGCTTGCGCATCCAGCCTGCGTAGTCGGCCTCGCCAATCTGATCAACAATGCTCATGCCCGGTTTCAAGTTGACCTTGCCGCGGGTGCTTGCGTTCGAGTCCGTCGCAGAGACGGTTCGCTTGCGGAGGGTCGCTGGCGTGAGCTCCTTGGGCGAGGTCGACGCGTTATCCATCATAGAGCCAGACTTGGACTGTGGGCGCTTAGACGAGCTCCCGAAGTGTAAACGAGAGAGCGTGCGGTTCTTCTCGGTGACCAGAGGCGTAGAGGGCGCGGCATCCACGGATCCATCGACCGATGCAATCCTACAAGAAGACAGTCAGCGCACAAGTTTCCATCACTTCATGGACAATCGTACCGCGGAGGAGGCTTGCGCGCCTTGCCGCCGAGAGTGCCACCAAAGAAGCTGAGACGGCCGCTGTGTTCTGCCTTGGGACCAACATCAACGCTGCGCTTCGCCTTGTGACCCGAGTCCCCGGACTTGTTGCTGAACGCTACGCTAGCCGCGGTCGTTGCAGACATGGGAGGGTCAGAGGAGTTGCTGGCCTTGCGGCGCTTGTTCGTGCGCTGCTCGAGACCTTCGGCAGTTTCGCCCTGTTCAAGAACAATGAGCATCGCAAAGCTAGAAATTTTCACGTGACGAGCACTCACCTCGCTCATGACCTCACGGGTATCCTCAACGCGGTCCTTATCCTTGTCCTCGTTCATCTCCTCGAGAATCTGGTCTGCAAGCGCAGCGCGTGCCTTGAGCGCGCTGTCGCTCGGCGACAAGTTGAGCATCGCCGGGCGGCCCTTCAGACTGGACTTGTCTGGGCTGTTGAACCCAAGACCTACAAGACTGCCGTTCGAGTGCTGGGAGTGATGGTCGACACCGCCCGAAGTCGTCATTGTCATGCTGGGCTCCGAGTCCGGACGACTGCGCTGCCTGTCCGGCGTGGCCGCAAGGTCGCCCGAATGCGGCGGGCTCTCTGGGCTCAACATGGTGGTAATCAGCGGGCTCGGACCCGTCGCGGCGCCCGCGCCCGCGCTGCTGCTCGTAGACTGCCGCGTCGCGCTCTGCGAGTGCGAGAAGCCGCTGTACGCACCGCCGTTCGCACGCCCCGAGTTCTCCGAGGAGACAATCGAGGGTGGGCGGTTGAGCTCGTGGATGGCGTTCGCGATACGCATACGTTTGCCAAATGCGACAATGTCGAGCTCCTTCAAGAGGTTGGCGTCAAGGTCAAGGAGAACGTCGCCCGTAATTTCGTGCTCTGGATAAAAGGAAAAGAAATGCATGTCAGTCATCCTGTGTGATTTTTCTGTCCACGTGAAACGGAAATGAGACGCACCAGTAAACTTGGAGCACACGCCCTCGTCGAAGCCTTTCGAGCGAAGCCAGGCAACCACTTGTTCAACAGACCATTCAGATGGGTGCCCGCCCGGTTTCGACGCTGTCACGGGAGTCGTGAGAGCGGTTGAGATGGTAGAAGGCGCTGTAGTCACAGAACGGGGACCACCAGTAGAGGGACCAAGACCCCAGGTACCTATCGACGAGGCTGCAGGCGAAGGGAGGGCAGCAGCCATTTCTGTCGAAGTACGGTCACGTATCGGCGCCTCCTGCGCCTGTACAAGGGGAGAGGAGCCTGGAGCACTTGAGTACGAATGTGTCCGCGTTGCTGTTCCAGAACCAGGACGCGAGTTCGCCTTGGACTGTAGCGACCCAATGATGCCGGCCGATGTACGAATGGCCGACGAGCGCTCAGACTGAGATGCAGGAACGAGTGGCGAGGTCGGCTCCTTTGGCAGAGAAGTCATCGTGGCGGCAGCAGAAGGAGACGACAGCAGGTTGGCTGCCGACTGCGAGGACGTACTGCCGCGCGGCGACTGCGAGGCGTCGGAGCTTGGAGTGGGGAGGGATAAAGTGCTGGAATCGCGAACGTGCAGGGGGATGGACTTGTCCGACCGCGGAGGCGTAACGCTGCGTCGCGGCGCAATAGGGCTGGGAGTACGCGCCTGCTGCCTGAGAGGTGCCGGCTCGGGTGCCTCTACTACCGGCGAAGGCGGGGCTGGCGGGGGGAACGTGGAGACCGGGTAGGTTGCTTGACGAGGAGTCCCTGCAGAGACGAGATGGTCTGACGCGGGCGAGAGGTGATGGTCTTCTTCCTCGCCGTCGCTTTCATCTGAAATCTCGGCCTCGATGGGCGGGAGAGATTCACGAGGCGAGTAAGACTTCTCTGCTGCCTCGCGCCGTTCCATTTCCCGTTGCGCACGTTCTGCAAGCGCCCGTCTGGCATCGACGCGCCAGCCGTCATCGTCATGGTCATCGGTGTCGCCGCCTTCTGACAGCTGGTCCTCCGAGTCTTCCTTTGTGCTTGCGAAAGAGAAACTGCGGCCGGCGTCATTGTCGTCCCGTCTGATGCCGAGCTGGTCGATGGCCTCCTGGATGTCGGTCATTGTTGCGGCCATGACGGCCGCGCCCTCCGGCTGCGAGCCCTCCTGCGACTCGTCCGCCTCTACTAGCGGCTGCAGCGATGTCGCGGCTGTGGGAGTGCGGGCGGACATGGGGGCATCAGGCGGGTTCGGGGACGTGTAGGATTGCGGGAAGAGGCCCGTGCGACCGGCGGCGTTGCGACCCTGCAGCGTGAAAAGCGAATTAGCATGCTAGTCGAGCGGGGCGGCGCGGCGGCCGCGGCTCGCGTGAATTTTGAGTAAGCAGCGGCGGGCGCTTGTGCGATGCGCCAACCGCCGCGGCCGCGCAAGACAGCGAGCAGAGCCCAGTCCAAGACACTCACCTGCCACCAGCCATCGCTGTATTGGTCGTCGCGCTCGAGGACCTCTATGCGCTCTCCGCCCTTGAAGTTGATCTCGTCCTCGTGCTCTGGCTCGAAGTCGTGCACGGCGTAAACGTAGTCTGGCATATTAGTGCGTGTAGGGTGGCGATTAATTGGGCTGGCTGCGTGGGGGTGGGTTGCAGCGACGACCTCCCACAGAGCGGTGGTTTTGAGCAGACCAAGCGACCAAGGAACGAGCCGGCTTTGCGCGCCGGGATGTCGTACGGGACCGGTTGCAGTCTGAACTTGTCGAGACCGCGCAACGGCCCGACGCGCACATTGCGTATTCGCCCGCCCAATCGCTCCTCCGCACCGATCTCACCCTCCCAACCAGGTCATCTCGGCCTCAACTCTCCATCTCACCACGTCTCTCCAGACTCCTGGAATGTCTATCAAGCATGATCGCATCACGCTTTGAACGCGTTCAGCAATGGATTTGCAAACGCACCTCCTTGTGAAAGCAGACAAGCGCCCAACAACGCTCCGTCCCACCCGCGTCGATATCCACGGCCGCACTCCCTGCGCTCTGACGCGCGTATGAGCAATCCATCTCCACCTGTCTTACCTGTCTTGTCTGCCTCCTTCGCTGCACTACAAATACGAACCGCACGGGGGACGGCTCTGTTTCTCGCAGACGTGTGTGGCACATAGACTCATAGCCGCACTTGTCGCGTCGATCTCCTCCTGTCCTCTCGGAATATGGCGTTACATTGGCTTGGAAACCGAACTGACACGACAGGCCCGCGTACCATGGCCATGCTGGGACTAGCGAATACGGTTCAGTGCGAGGGTATAAAAGTCACGGCCAGTAGCGTTCCCTTGGTCCACTGGGACTCCCAATCTTCTCCCCTCCAAACCTGCTGAGACTTTGGCGAGGCACTCGCTCTAGAGTCGATCGCATCGTCCGTGTCGCCGCGGTCGAGTGCATCTACCGCGTCACTACCGTACGTCTTCGCCGCCGCCTCTCAGTCGCGGTGCTGATCTCTCCATCAGTGTCGCTGCCACTAGGACAAGTACACGGGCTACCCTTCGCTGCAACTGGTGTCGAGGCCATCGATTCAAGCTGTCATCGCACACGATCTACGGCTCGACATTCAGTGTCGCCGTCACCAGAAGCCGTCGCGCCACTGCAGCACCACCACCGCTGCTCGGCCACTACACCTGCGGCGTCTTGTCAAGTATATCGCCATGAAGTCTCCGCTGTACGTTGCCATCGTCACACCCCAGCTCTCCGTCGCTGATCGTGCTCTACGTATACAGCCGGCCCTTTGTTCATGAAGGACCTTCCCCCCGAGCCTGAGTGCTCCTTGTGCCTCTCGTGGGCTTCTGGATGGACTTCCGTGTTCGGCCGTCTCTCTGTAGCCCAGGATGAAGTACATGTACGCCAAATCAATTACCCAAGGAAAATACACCAAAGACAATCAAATTCGAGTCTCGAGTCTCGCGTCTCGTGTCTCTCGTCTCTCGCATCATCGTACGTCTCGTACATCACTGGGACCAGTCCTCGGCGTCGCGGCACGCCACCCTCGCGCCGCGGCACTGGCACGCAGAACAGTTACAGAGCTTGTGCATGCGCCGCGGTGTCTGTCTACAATCTCTCACCCGATAGGAAAGCACTCCCTCCGACGCATCGCCTCCTATACATACTCTACTCTAGTCTGACCCGCTTCAGTCAGTGGCTGATGGCGAAACATCACAACATTGCCAGGTATTCAGCTTGCCGACGTCCGGGTCTCATCTCATCTATAAGATGCGACGCACACCCGCGAATCCGACAGCAATGTGTTGGAGATGGACACGGAGGGTGCACGTGGAGAAGTCCAAGTTCAAGGAAATAAAGCCACCATATCACCTTGCGAGGGATGAGAAGGTCACGGTCTTCCGCCCTCTAGTAGTCTACGTCTGATGGACGACTTCTGCTCGACCTCCTCCTTCGTCTTCGTCTGGAAAAGGAAGTACTTACCAATATTTGCCGATCTGGGAAGTAGAAGCCGCTGCCAGTGTCGTTCGCATTACCTCCCCTTCGCGCCGAAGTGTCATAAGACCTCATCCAGTTACAGTTGCGCATACGTCATCGATAGCCTTTTTGTACCACCCGCGAACTCAGGCTGCCGGTCCCTCAGCCACGCGTGCCTGGGAACTAAAGAGCCAGTAGATTGGTGACAGCTCCTCGAGCCTGAGTTGATTTGGTAAGATGCGTTCCCGGTCCCTGGGAGTGACGAGATTGAGGTGGACGTTGGTGGAAGCCGGGACTTCGAGAGTTAGTTGAGGGTCCTCATGTCCCGTCCACTGAAAACAGTTCCAGTGCGGAGCAGCGTCTCCGTCGGTCTCGGACTGCACCAGGTTCACACACCTCCATTCCTTCTCCAGCGACCGAAGACGATTCGCGGTGGTTTTCATAAAGCATGTCCATCAACCGTTTCAACCCTAGAACGGTAGACGTGGGAGTTGACCGCAATGAAGGAGACACTGCGAATGTTCCATAGATAGCCCGTTCACCCTATCATGGGTGCCCCACTCGTACTACTCGCAGGATGGAATGTAGCCGTCTAGACGCCCGGGTGTGGCGGCGGCTGTTAGAGGAACAGCGGGAAGAACTCGGAATTGCACGTTTTGCAGACGGCGGGCTGAAATTGTGCAAGGGTCCAAGAGCCGTATGAAGCTATACGGTCATCTGTCCTTCTTGTACACGACCGTTATTCGGAAAGCGTCCAACCAGCGCTTCAAAGTTCAGCTGGGGTTAGCGGAAGAGAAGCTTTGGTCGGAGCCCGAAGCGCGCCACCGCGTTTTCCTCATCCCCTCACCTTCCAAAAATGGCCGGTTTCGAAATTCCCCAAGCGGCAGTCGACTTGGCTCTGCAGTACCATGCGATTGTCAGGCGAAATGACTGCGACTTCGAGGGCTGTCCCAACGAGGGGAAAATGCGCTGTTCTGGCTGCACGCGCGTATTCTACTGGTGCGTCCCGACGCGCCACGTCCTCCAGAATCTCACTGACAGTGCCCACAGTGGTGTAGAGTGTCAGAAGAAGGCGTGGAAGCAGCACAAGAAGACGTGCAAGATGCACCACGACAAGGACAAGCTCGAAGAGGCGCACCCACATCTTCTTCGTCGACAACCCAAAGTCGAGTGTTCGGGATGCGGCGTCGTGCTACTCGAAGGCGCGCGTTCAACGGCTGACGACGTGTGTCACGACTGCGGGTACACGGTCTGCAAGCCCTGCGGAAAGAGCAAAACAAAGGGTGAGTGGCGGCTTTCAAAGGAAAGACGGGCATGCTCAGGTATCGTCAAGGCTCTTGCTTATGCGAGAATTCAAATTTCGGTACTGAATACTGTGTATGGGGTAAGAGAACTTTTCAACAGACAATGCATCCAACCTCACAGCACTCATAGAGCCTCGAATGCACCATGTCTGCGGCGCGAATGGTGCGACTTCGTATTTCTCTTTGGCGTTGCCTTACTAAACAGCCATCCGCAGGCGAGCTCTACAATGGAGATTACCACCCCGTCATCGCGTATACGGATTTCCCGCGCGAGAGGTATCCCGACATGTACGAGAGCGCACCGAGACGGTGCAACAACTGCGGGAAGAACAAATGGTGTATGACTCCAGAGACCGTAACTATGTGCCGCAACTTGATGTACCAACCTGTCCCTGCATCCGAAGCTAATACTTGCATCTTGGCTTAGACTCTTAGCGTATGCACACTGTGAACCCGGTGACTTTAGCCTGTTCGATGGAAAACTCGCAGCTGTTTGTGCATTCTTGGCGTTCGCCCAACGTTTGCCAGTGCACATTGCATCTACCGCACCCTCACTTTCTGCACGCATCGTGGTCTGGTCCATCCATTCACTGGCGATGTACGTCGGGATTGCGACAATATTCTGCTCGGTCGAACGGCAAAGATTTGAATGCGCATGGCGCGAATAGGGTCATATAAGAGTGATCTAATGCAGACAGACGTCAAAGAGATACAACAGAAGATCGAGCACGGTCGTGAACTAGAGGCACGCTGTAAAGCGTCTTTTATCCATCTCGTCGTCGTAGCGTTGCAGAAACCCAGGGAACGATCATCCTAAGCTCCATTCTGCGCTGGTGGTCGGGTCTTCTTGCGCTCAAAGCTGGCAAACGCAAGGTCGTACCCGCCGAATTCGTAGTTGATCTTGTCTGTACGCCGGTATCCACGCGCAGCTAATGCCTGGAGGAAAGCGCGCTGGGCGCGTTCGACCTGGCCTTCGGGATACAGCTCGTCCGCATCGAGCGCCAGGGTCGACGCGGTATGCACCAGCCCTGGGGCCACAGTCGTCGGTGCGACGCGTGGCGTCTCCTTGGGCTCCTCGCCATCGGGCTCTACAGACGAGAGTGAGGAGATGGAGGACGACATGCTCAGCTCGGACTCGGACGCGTATGGTGTAGACGGAGACGTCGACGCAGGTGATGGAGGCGGAGAGTCCGGTGCAGACACGAAAAGCGTGAGCGAGAGCCGACCAGGCTGGAACACCTGGACGACGCGCTGCACGAGCGTCTGCAAATCCGGCATACGCGCCTTGCCCTTGCGCTTCGGCGGCGCGTTGTGCGCGTGCGTCGTGCTCAATTGCACATTGCACTCGAAGCTCGCGTAGCTCCAGCCCTCCTCGGGCGTGACGTGGATGGTGTAGTATCCCTCCTCGACGTGGTGCGGCTGGTGCGGCAGGCTCGTGTCGTCCGGCGGCAGGGTCACAAGCGCGTTCGCGCTGTACCCGCACGGCACGAACGAATAGGCGTCGAGCGTCGTCGCGCTGGCAGGGAAGATGTTGGTAATGCCCAGCTGCTTCGATAGCTCCTGCGCGTGCGCTTGCTCTACTGAAACGTCCTCTGCTCCCGCCAGATCACCCGTGAAGAACGGTGTGCGGGCTTCGGGCGCCAGGTCTGACATGAGAAGCTCGATTGTATAGTCCTCCGGCCCGTCGTCCTCTTCTTCCATGTCCATATCCGCATCGGGCGCGTGAGGAGTCGTCATGTACAGCAGCCAGTGGTCGCCGTTGACCTTGCCCACGGTGTAGGCAGCGCCGCCGCCAGAGTCCTTGAAGATGTCGTCCAGGTACTCGACCTCTGCGCCCCAGTCACGATGCGGGCCGCTTTGACGCTCGGGAAACATGAAACTCTTCCTGGAGTAGAAGCAGCGCCAGACCTTGTGCATGCCGCACACGTTGGCCGCAATGGCCAGGATGCGAGGAAGACCCAGAAGGTTGAGCGTCGTGCCACACGTCTTCAGGATAAGCTTGTGCGGAAAGACGAAAAACGAAGACTCGCTGAATGCGCACGTTAGCGCGTAACGACCTGCACGCATATATGTCGCTCACCTAAGGAGATACGCATCTATTTGGGCGCCTTCAACGACGCTGAGTACTTTGCACTTGACAATTGCCAGCATGTCTTCCCATACGTGGCGCTTGACAGCGCGGAGGCCAACGCGGCCAGCAACGTCGTGCACAGCGTCCGGATGGTCCAAGACGGGCGGCACAGCGGATGCATAGGGCGCGAACCAGATCTCTAGTAGTTTCTCGGGGCCCTCGAAGGGCGCGATGTTGTCCGATGCTCCCATCTCGAGCGTGCGGGAACGGGGAATGGGTCCAGGCAGGTAACGGCGACGACGACGACGACGGTGACGATGAGTGCGAGTCGAGGAGGACCTCAGCAGCTGGCGATTGCGCGAGACCAGATGAAGGGCTTTGTGAAGTCGTCCGAGCGCATGGAACGGGTGCAAGAGAGGATCGGATCCAAGAACTGGCCCTGAACTCAGAGCAAAAATTTTACGGAGACCGAGCCGATTGCGGCAAGCGCTGGCGCACCGCCTAAAGGAACCCGAAGTCTGTGACTCCAGTGTATGCGAGCGTTCCATGCCTTGCAGTTCGTTGAACGGCGTCGGTGTGCAGGTTCAGAGCGTGATTTAACGCGATTTCGCACATCTGATACGCTGCATATGACAGGCAGTATAGACTCGACAATCAGGCGCTTAAAACACATGGTTTCTACAGTCCCAGAGTCGCCAATGCCGCTGGACGCAACTGTCTGCGTTTCCGACGTCGTTGTCCAAACAAGGGAATAGGACGGCTGTATTGGCATTCCGCCAAATACTCCTGCTTCCGCCCATATTGACGCCGCCTCGGCTGCAGCTGCATGACATTGGTCAGGTATTGGCTCTGGTCCCACGCATGGTCTGGTCACCGTCGGACCGCCAGGCGAAGGCGGCGCTGAGCTCCCGACGAACGTGCACCTTCTGAGTCCTTCAAATACGTTCGCTCTTCTTCGCGTCATACAACTCTTGGTCTGGCATGTTGGTCTCGACGCTTGCCATCTTGTTGGTCTCTGTACGCGCTGCCTTCAATCCTCTCGAGCACTCTGGGCCGGCTTCGCCCTACTTCGACGCCCCAGAGCAATTTGGCATTCCCGCGGACACGCCTGCAGGATGTACGGTCGACCAGGCCGCCTACATCGTACGACACGGCTCGTAGGTACTCAGTTGTAGGATTGCTACCCTACATGACAAGCCGCAATCTGCAGACGTTATCCCGAACCCGGTTCCTTTGCTGGCTGGCAGGCCTTGTTCAACAAGGTCCAGAACGCGACATTCAGCGTACAACCTGGACCTCTTGCGTTCCTACCAGATTGGACGCCGCCTGTTGATGACGCGCCTCACGAACCGTTGTTTTTGACGTCCACCGGCGCACGCGAGGCCTTTGATCTCGGCGTGCAGCTGCGCAAACGCTATCGGTTTACGCCTGGAGGGAGCAACTTCACTGTGTGGTCAGCCTCGACCCACGCTGCTCTATACTGCCGCTGAGGCTTTCACTTTAGGTCTGCAGGGCAACAGCGTGTGGTGGATACCGCAACCTACTTTCTTCGTGGTTACCTGTCGCAGGGTAACTACCTCTCTGCACCGACACTGAATCGCGGCACAGCGTTCGTCCTGCCTGATTCGGTTAACTTCACCTTCGCGGACTCTCTAACGCCTTCTACCTCGTGTCCGAACTATCCCTCTGGAGACACTGGTGCTGCATCCGCGAACGCCTTTCGGTCTTCTTTCCAGGCCAATGTTGCTAAGAGACTGAACGCGGCGTTCTTGCGAGGACTGACACTCAACGCCACCGATATTGGACCGATGATGGACCTTTGCGGGTTCTCCGACGAGATTGACGGCGACGATAGATTTTGTGACGTCTTTGAACGTGCGGTCGCATGCTAATCTTGCCCTTGCCTGGCCATTCTGACTCGTGCGTTCGTGCTATGTAGCATCAGAATGGCTCGACTACGAATATGCTCACGACCTCAATTACTACTACGGGTGCGTTATACCATCCACTACCTTCGGCGGGGTTGACACCGCATTTTCCAGGTCGGGTCCTGGTAATCCATTCTCCAATACTGTTGGATTCCCGTGGACCAAAGCCGTCAGAGACCTGTTCGTGGTTGGCCCTGGGAAAGCCCCAGAGGGTGCTGCCTTTATTCCTCCTCCGCTCATCATGGGCTTCACGGTGAGCCTGCACAATGTCACGGTCGCGGTCTACTTAGAAAGAGCTGTTTATAGCACGACAACAACATTCCTCCTGTAGTCTCCGCACTCGGGATCTGGAACACATCTATCATACCAGGCGTTTATCCACTCTCTCATACAAAGCCCAATCCTCTGCGCAACTTCCGCGCTTCTTACCTCGTCGCCTTCCGTGGGTATGTTGCGCTGGAGCGGCTGACATGTTCGACTGTACCGACGAGCGCTCGACACCACACTGCCGGACAACAAGGGAGTACGCCAATTGGTCGTCCTTTGGGCACCTTTGTTCGCGTTCGAGTGCGTCTTCACGTTTACTGTCCCGGCTGTACGTTCTGAACTGCAGATGTGCTGGTAGATCAACGATGCGCCAGTCCCCATCCCCGGCTGCACATCAGGCCCTGGATCGACGTGCTCTTTGAACAAGTTCAGCGCGCACGTCGATGCGCAAGGTCTGCGCGCAGGAGACTTCGCACAGCGGTGTGGTGTCACCCAGACAAACGCTACGAGCGATGTTACTTTCCTCACGCGTCAACCAGACACCGCGCGTGGCGAGAGTGCAGTTGTACTTAGCGTTCCTTGACTGTACCAACAAACTTCGTCTCCCAGACCTACGTCGGAGGCGAGTCACTGTATCGGGGGTATATGAGGCTCCGGGCGGGAGCGGATGCATGACTCGTTCCGTCTGCCCCTAATGGCTCTCGGCCTGCCGTCGCTCACATATAGTCGCGGCGGTGTCTGGGTTGGATTCATACGGTAACCCTTCCACCCACTCGACGTGATACCTCGGTACGTCTCCAAAGCCCAATTATGGGCGCAGTAACTCATGGCCGGCATGCAGGACTGCATCATCGCACGAATCCCAGCGATGGATTCGCACGTCAAACCTGCCGAGGATGTGTCGCTTCGGCTCCCGACTGAGCTGCTATGGGCCGTGATGGACCAGTTCACTTTCCGCGAGTTGCTCGCAGCCTCGAAAGTGTGTCGTCGCTGGAGAGAAGCTGCCTGCGCGCACGACACGTTCAAGAGCGATATCCGCTACCACTCATATGCGCCGCTTTCCTCGCGACTCTTCTTCGCGCAGCTGGACCGCTCTGGTGACGGCCCAATTAGGAACTTCCAGCTACACCTGCTCTCCGAGGACATGGCTCGGCGTGACTTTGTCCTCCTTGCTCTGCGCACCTGCTTGTATCGCGTCGTCCACTTGACTTTGTGGCTGCACGTGAAGTCCTGCATAGATGTGTTCGATGTGCTCTGTGGGACCAAGGCGCCAAACCTCGCTTCGTTCAGCCTGCGCATCTGCCGGCGTCCCGCGAGGTATGAAGTCGCGACTATCATTCCGACGGGAATCTTTGGCGGAGAAGCACCTGCCCTACGCACCTTCCGCGGATGGGGTGCTCAGTTGCCTGCCCAAGCACCTCCGGCATTCGCGCAGGTCAAGAATGTCACCTTGTGCTCCAGCAACCACTCCTTCACTCGCCACTCGTTCTCAAACACTAGAAACACACATACCACTACAACCACCGCCACCCATGCCACCACGACGGTCCATTACAATACGGCAAGCGTAGTGACCACGAGTTTCTCGTTCGGGCCTATCAACCTGCCGACATGGCAAACCCATCATCATCACCGTGACAATGACGAGGGGGATGAGATGTTGTTCTATTCACCATACCTCACATCCAAGGCCTTCCCCGCTGCTCTCTCCCTCACTCTTGGCGGCAAGAAAGTCAAAGTTGTCACCAGGTCGCTTCACGCTCACGACCCGCCTGCTGACTTCCGGCGTGTCGCCTCTATCTCCCTGTCGTTCAGCGACGCGTCGGCTTGGAACGAACTCAGGGCCGTAATATGCGACGAGTCTATCCCGCGCGTGCACATTTCCAAAGCGCCCCAGGCATCCATGATCAAATTCATGCAACGCATCCCTGCCACTGGCGACCTCGGCGTTCAGTTCCTTCGCGATAAGCAGTGTGGCGACCTCGATTTCGCCATCGCCGACCTGGGCACTGGCAAGACAACAATCATCGACGCGAGCGATGCCATATTCTCCGCCAAGAGTCTGCTCACACAAGTGCTTTTCCGCGACTCGCTCGTCGTTCGCCTTGTTGAGTTCACACTCACGCAGAGCATCTGGGCGCAACACGGCCTCGCGCAGTGGATCCCCGCCCTCCCGATGGTCGGGCGATTGACCTTCGTCATCGACTTGCTCGAGTGGGAGACCAAGACGTCCCCGCTCAGCGTCAGACTCGATCTTCCCGCCCTGCAGGACTTCGTCGTCGCTACCACGCTCGAACATCGCTGCGTCAATGCTCGTGACCTCATGTCCGTCATCGGAAGCTGCATCATCAATCCGCCGTTAGCTTTGGCATTTTGGATTTGCGACGGCGTCCATGTTCGTGGCGAGTTTGACCCGAGCTGCGTTCCCATCGTCGGCAAACTTCCTCGCTTCGCATCCTCCTGAACAATATGTAAGCAGGCTATTCACCGCTCTCCGTTCGTCTCCTGATGAATGGGCTCAGCCAAAATTTCGTCCCTTTGCACTACGGCCCGCCAAAGAGCGTCTTGGCCACGCACGAATATGGAGATCATCGTTACCGAAACACCCCGAAGAGGGAAGCCCACAAACATTGTATCCATGTCATGCATTGTATCACCATCCTTATCAGCGTCAAGGTAGTCCCCAAAACGGGACGGCGCACGGCGATGAAACATTCCGCCTATTCCAATACTATGTACTTGTGCAGGTGCTCGGGAACGGCCTGAAGCAGATGTTTGCTCTTCAACCACTTGTGCGAGAACAGTCGGCTCTGGTACCGGTACGCGCCATCGCAGAGCACGGTCACAATAGTCTTGCCTGCAGCGAATAGTCAGTGAAGCGTCAGGAGAACTGCATAACGACGGACCTGGACCCAGCTTTTCTGCGAGTTCCACTGCCGCGACAACATTCAATGCTGAACTTGCACCAAGGTATATGCCCTCCTTGTCCAGCAGTTCGTACACCATGGCGATGGTCTTCGAGTCGGGAATGTGCAATGCGCCGGCGATGTGTTCAATCTCGGTCGCGAGATTGTCAGTGATACGACCTTGCCCGATGCCTGACGTCCATGTCAGGCAGGCGCAATGCATCCAACATTAATGAGGCGCACCTTCTGTTATGGAGCTCCCAGATCGTTCAGTAAGCTTGCCGCCGCTCGTGATGTAGCTGTGAAGGACGCTCCCTGGTGGGTCGGCAAGCCAGTTCTGTACACGACCGTCGCTCTTCTCGCGCAAGTACCGCGCCGTGCCCGCCAGCGTACCGCCTGTCCCCGTGGAGCAGATGAACGCATCAAGGGTGCCCTCTGTCTGCTCCCATATCTCAGGTCCTGTCGTAAGGTAATGTATGCGCGCGTTGGACGTGTTGTCGAACTGGTGCGTCCAGAACGCGTGCGGTGCACGTCCCTCAGCGTATTCGCGCGCCTGGTGGTTGTAGTTCGCCGGGTTCTCGTACGCGACAGCGGGTACGGGGAAGACTTCCGCGCCGAGCATACGCAGGAGTTCGATCTTCTCGCGACTCTGAGGTGTGGTTCGTTACTGGGCTCGTAAGCATTGCGTGATTCGCACGTACCTGCGTGTCGGGCATGAAGATGACCAGGCGATAGCCCTTGGCGCGGCAGACGTGCGCGAGACCGATGCCCGTGTTGCCTGCCGTGCCCTCGACGACTGTGCCGCCGGGCTTGAGCCTGCGCAGGACACGCTTCAGCGACTTCGACGGTGCCGGTAGCCGGTCCGGACGCACAACCCGCGTTCCTCGGCGTCGCGAACGATTCCAAGCGCGGCGCGATCCTTGACGCTGCCGCCAGGGTTCATCCACTCTGCTTTGCCTAATATTTGGCAACCAGTCTTCTCGGACAGCGACTTCAACAGGATCTGAACCATAGCTTTAGCGACGAGTAATCCGGAGATACGGCCGAACGCACCAGAGGGGTGTTTCCTATCGCCGCAGTGAGCCCAGGAACTGCGCGCGAGTGAAAGTGTCGGCCAAGGGTGGGCTTGACCTGCCGCGCGATTGAAGACAACATGGCGGTCAAGAGTCGAGACGCGCTCGGCCACAACCGATTCGCCTCTTGTCTTCCTTCCACGTCATGGTCTTTCTTGGGTCGTGTATCTGCTCTGTGGCTGCAGTCTAGACTTGGGTCTATTCTCTCTAAGTCTCGCGGGCTGTGGAATTTAAATGCGATCGATATGGAGACTTCATGGCGACGTCTGCGTTCCATAGACTACGGCTGCCTGCCCCATTGTTGTTTAGTATCCGCCAGGCCCACGTTCCGTGTCGTTCGCTCAAAACTGCAACATAATCGACCTATCTCTCTTGCACCTACTCAGTCTGACTGGCATCTACTCGCTTCTCTCCGTTTTCCGGCCCAAGGTTTTGTGCTGGGTGCCTAGAAAGTACCCAGAAGAGGGCTACTCCATTCTTATTACAGCATTAGTTATGGTACAGATGTGCAGCGCGTGGTGCGACCCACTAGACTGACCCGTGTCATAGAACACAGCCCAGGCTGTCGGGCTAAGACTGGAGCTCTTCAGCGTGAAGACATACTCTGTACAGTCAGAAATATCGATCGGTTGTTCAGTGTACATTATCCGCCTACGGTTTCCTAATCCTGTTATAATCTTCAGGTCTGCATTCTGGTCTGTTCGCCACCATCGCACCCACGTCTGAAATTCGAGGCCATCCTCCACGCATGTACCCTCCTAAGTTCTACGACATCTGAGCCCTATACTGACCCCCTTCTAAACCATGACCTCGATCTATGTGGACTCTCTTGTGTTTGCAAGTGAGGCGCTTTCAATTTCCGACAGATCGCCGCTTCGCTTCCTCCGCGACGTCCACGTCTAAAATCTTTTGCCTTTTGCCTCTGACGATCCGCAAATGTTCAAGCAGACGCGTGGTGATTTCGTTGAGGGTCCAGAAGGTGAGTGATGCGCATGCGTTAGAAGCCGGCTGATTTCTCGTGCACAGAGCCCCAGTATGTGCGAGGTGGCCAGAACAGGCCAATGATCAACACCGCGGCGCCTTTTGACGTGCGCTCACTGCTCGTCGCTCTTGAAAACACCGAGGGAGACCCGGCCGAGATAGCGGAGGATTGCGTCGAGACGCAGCTCAAGTCGTGGGCGAAGACACTCGAGCAGACGCGTAACGCGGATACATCGCTCGGTAAACCTCTTGGCGTCGACCTGGACAACTTGGAAGGCATAACCGTCCTCGGCACCAGTCCCCAGTCTGACGCTGCGACCATTGCAAAGGCTGCTACGGCTTGTGGCGTCACGGATACTAAGACCTTGTGGACATGGGAGAGGTTGCCGTACGCTGTTCGATGCGCCGGACTTGCACTCGCCGACAAGGACACTACCGAGGACGAGCGACCGAAGAAGAAGACGCGCTCCATCGACGACGAGAAGTTCGTCGCTGACGCTGACGAGTGGTACGCGATACACTTCAGTCTTCTTTCACTATTTGCGCGCCTGACTTCTCGGCCAGGATCCTGCGCAACGAGACGTACCTCCGCCTGCTCTCGCGCGCATCAAGGTTCGCAAATGAAGGGAAGCCATGGACATTCGGTTTGCTTCGCCTAGAAGACCTTCGCGTCGCTATCCCGGGCTCCGAGGACTTCACTCCGGAGCGCGCGGACAAGTCCGTGGCAATCACTATTCCTCGCGCACAAGTCGAGTCTGTGCCGGGATTTCGCGTCCTCGAAGCGAAACGCGCGGATGCCGTCTTCGTTCAACCCTCTATTGAAACTTTCCGCGAACGCTGGGCTTCTATGACCGAGGACTGTCTCGATGGTCTGGACTGGACCAACGTGTGCGTCGCGGGTGGGCTGGTCCTGGGTACGTATGTTCTGTTAGCTTCACCTATACACCGTCACTGAAACAGGCTTTCCACAGGTGCTCTGCTTACGCCCGACGCGCCGATGGCCAACAAACCCAAGGAGTGGGTATCCTCCGATATCGACCTTTACGTGTACGGCCTGGAGTCGGACGTCGATGCTGCGAACAGGAAGATTAAGCACATCGCGGAGACGTATAAGAGCAACCTCCCTCCCGGGGCACCGTTTCTGGCCGTGCGCAACTCGCAGACAATTACGCTATACAGCCGGTACCCCTTGCGACGCGTGCAAATTGTCCTCAAGCTCGTCAGCAGCCCGCGCGAGGTGTTGCTCAACTTCGACCTTGACGTCGTCGCGGCGGCGTTCGACGGGGAGCAGGTGTGGATGCTTCCTCGCTTCGTCAGAGCCATCGAGAGTAAGAGTCACATTGTTCCTAAACGTCGAGTTGACTGGCAATGTTATCTCAGCGGGGACGAACGTGTTCACCATGGACCTCATTACCGGCCACCATCTCGGTGACCGGAAGGCAACGCGCGACAAGCGGTGAGTTATTCGCTATCTATGTCCTCTGTCTAAGCGGGTGCGCAGAGTGTTCAAATACGCCAACAAGGGATATGGCATCCGCATTCTGCCGTCGTATGTCGCCGCACTCTCAACATACAACACGCGTCAAAAGATCGCGCCGCACACGCGCGGGGAGCGCCTGTATCTGGATCTTGACCTCAACCGCCGCCTAGACGACGCTCGTAACTGGACGATCCGTTGCATAAGGGACTACTTAAAGGTGAGCTGTACTCTATACATATCGTTATGTGGTCGTCGCTGAGTGCCATTATCCCACCTGGCCACAGGTTGGTCACTCCAAGTCGCCCTTCCATTGGCCGAAGCCGTTCCCGCCGGTCAAGAGCAAGGTCCCGGTATTCTCGCATGCGATGCTGGAGGGCTACGGGCAAACCACGAGCGAACCGTTGGGTCGGAGCTGCCTTACCGGCTTCACGCTTTTCATGCGGCACGTTGCTTTATGGGAGGAGGAAGTCGCTGGCCGCATTAAGTGCGCACTTCAACGTGTTGCGAGCCTCAAACTGAACTATTACCAGAATCTTCGAGGACTTGTACGCCACGGATACATATGGCGATGGCCCCAATCAAGAGCTCAGTTATGACGATTCGCCCGCGTATGTTTCGTGCAGTTCCCATTTTCGTATCTAACACCCGCATTAGGTATACCTGGGACAGCGAATTCACCATCAAGGACTTCAAACGCTCCATGGACGAGTACAACAAGAAGGAGATGGTGCATACCCGAGATCGTCTCGTAGACCCAATGGGCCGTGAGGAGCGCGACCGGTTTTTCAAGCTGAAGGTGACCTTCCCTGCGGCCCGCATCACGTACGCAGACTCGATCGAGGAGCTTCTATCGCGTGAGAAAGACCTACAAATTCCGTTGATCGTACCGGGGCCGTTCTTCCACTTCGCTAACAAGGTCACACTTGATGGTCTGCAACGCGCTCATCCTCCTAGCAAGGATCGTTCCAATGGCCCTCTGTCGGAATTCTATCGCGCCGACCCGGACGAGGATGATGACGACGAGGACGGGGATGAGGACATGAACGATGGCAGCGAGAAGGAGATCTACGGAGGCACCGCATTTGCGACCTGGCGATTGGACTGCGTTCTTAATTGGCAAATGCTGGACCGTTCCATCGACGAGTACGTGCGAACAGCTGCCACGCCTTCACTTTATTGACCTCACCTGATTGTAACAGAGTACGTGAGACTTTGTGGGCATTCCACCGAGCTGCCGAGCGTTCGAACATGGTCGAAGAGGAGCACTCCATCCAGATATTCAAGACGCATCTCTCTCGCCGTGTGATTCGAACATCGACAGAAGATGAGATGGAGGCATTCGTGCGTTGGGTAGGCCGCAAGCCCTTCCACGACGAGACTAAACTCAACGCTGCGTTCAAAATGTGGGAGATGGGTGGCAGCAAGTCTTCTGGAGAAGAATCAGAAGACTGAGCGAGAATGGTTTGACCTTCCGCATCTCCTCTCTCATTTGCCTAATGTAGCACATCATCTATTTCATTGTACGCCACGCGGGTGGACTCACTGACGTCGATGAGTCCCCGCTGACTCAACTTCGCAACCTCCACTGGCAGGATGAACGTTGAAGATACGGAAGACCTCCTGCATCGCAACTTGAATGGTATACTTGTAGGAGGAGGCTTGGACTCGCGCAGAGTCTGACGACAGCGACCTACGCGTTTGAAAGATAGATAGGTACGCCACTCCTGCACCTTCCTGAGACGCCATGGAAGCGTTTAGCCGACTCTGCGGGCTTTAGGTTCAAGGTGTGAACGATAGCCCGGCGGGCTCTGGACAACGAAAAAAAAAGTTATATGCTAACGAAGAGATGTCATTGGTGCTGTATGGGATAAACTCGAGCGAGGAAGAAGCTGCGAATGATCACAACTACAGCTTCGGGCCTGGTGAGGTGGTCGCTGCGACGGAGTCGGTGTGCTACAACTCCTCGCAGCACTCGCTAACGGCGTACGGAAGCCTCTGGACGCATGTCAACGGTTATTTGCAGAGGTGGTGATGACGATGTGGACAGGCGTCCAGAGGCTTCCAGTTCCACGCAAAACTACCTAGGCGCTTAACATAAATTGCGAAAGTTGGTGTTGCAGTACCGGGCCGTCGAGCATGGGCGTCCCAGGTACTCTGTGTATGTGGCGATGGCGAATGGAGGCCGTGACGAGAGGGTCACAGCGGAAGATAACACATTGGAATCCCGTAACCGCCTTCAGAAGCGTGTTTTGTATGGAGACAAGACGCTGGGCAACGCTGTAAGCGAATGATGAAGCGCTGTTTGATGTCGGCCGAGTCACTGCCGTTTACGAGCCAACGGGTGCTGAAGGAATAAGCATACGGGGAGAGCAGCCTGGAAAGAGACTGGCAGGTTCTTGTGGAAGAGGACGAGGAGAGCGGGGAGAAGGCCGAACTCCGCCCGCCCACGTCGTCCGGATACGTCCGCGTTGCCTGCTCAGTCGCTCCTTACCCGTCCCCTTTATCCAACTCACATTCTTCACGCTTTGCAACGATGGGAGCAAACCTCTCAAAGGCTATGGGTGCGCTCCAATTATCCATAATCCCCGCGCACGAAAAGTGGGCTGATACGGCTCGCAGCCAAACTGTTCGGGAACAAGGAGATGCGTCTGCTCATGCTCGGCCTCGACGCTGCAGGCAAGACAAGTAAGTACATCTTCTAATTACTCTGGCGCTTCGTTAACCCCTCGCAGCGATTCTGTACAAGCTCAAACTCAACCAGTCTGTTACCACCATTCCAACGGGTGCGCGCCATCTTCCCAGACCTGTAATCCGTACTCACACCCCACCCAGTCGGCTTTAACGTCGAAACCGTGACATACAAGAACGTCAAATTCAACGTATGGGACGTCGGCGGCCAGGACAAGATTCGTCCGCTCTGGCGGCACTACTACACCGGCACCCAGGGCCTCGTCTTCGTCGTCGACTCCCAGGACCGCGAGCGCGTCGACGAGGCAAAGCAGGAGCTCCACCGTATATTGTCCGACCGCGAGATGAAGGACTGCCTCTTGCTCGTCTTTGCCAACAAGCAGGACCTGCCTTCTGGTGCGTGCAACCTCGGTCTAGAGTGATCAGCCTAACCTCCCGCACAGCGATGTCGCCGGCGGAAGTGACGGAGAAGCTGGGGCTGCACCGTATGCGCGACCGCTCGTGGTATGTCCACCCGAGGTGCGTGATTCTCCCTTTCATCTGGTCCGCTGCGCGCGCGAAGCGAGTCTCAAGAATGTCTCGAGACCTTAGTTTGGGCTGTCGCAAGATCTGCGAGACACGATGACCGAGTCTTGACGATTTTGCGACGCACGGCGGGCCTAAACTAAGGCTCTGGGAATCGCCACGCGCGCGCCGTATCGTCCTCGCCGTCAACACGCCTCTTACACCTCCTCACAGCTGCGCGACAACAGGAGAGGGGCTGTTCGAGGGGCTGCAGTGGCTGTCGCAAAACGTCAAGAAGCGCGCACCCGCGTGAGGCTGTTTCTTATGGCCAGCCCGCCAGCCCATATCTATTCCCCTACTCGTCTCTCCCGCAGCCCACAACCTCGCCCCGCCCGCCCCGCCACTTCGATCTTAGGTTTCTGTCGGTCCCGCGTTTTGTCAGCTCTGTCCCTCTGTCATTCTGCGATTTTCCTCCTCTTTTTGCGTCGTCCCGTTTTTCTTGCTGCCACACATGTCGGATCCGCTCAATTCAGACTCGACGTCCGTGCAAATCCTCCACGCGAGCGTGCAAGCAAGCAGAACCAGATCGCGATTGCCCTTTTTGCGCAGCCTGAGTGTGCATCCGTGGAACGTTCCTCGATGATACAGTAAGTAATGATGATGAGATGTAAGTCGCTGCAAGCTTTATAGCGGGAAGCGCGTTGTATCGTGTATACATAGGAGGACGGCGGGAATGGACGATGGCTCGTATACAGTAAGGGTAGCGGGAGGGAAAGGGCCTTCTTCAGGCGGCGGTAGTGCACACGACGAGCGTTGGCAAACCGGGCGAAAGTGAGTATGAAGTATTCGACGGTTTCGGGAACGTGAGCGCGCAGAGGGCTCGACGCGAATGCGCGCAAGGAATTCGTTGAGACCAATATGACCGGTGCGAAGTTGTGTGAGCAGGCAAGCCGAATGGCGCGGTAGGAACGTTCCTCAACTCCGGCCGCGATGGTGCAATCGTCCTTTGGCTCAAACCACGATGGCGCCTCTAGTCTCCATACGCACGACTGATAGCAAGATTGAGATTGTAGACCAGCTGTTACTCCCTCACGTCGTGCAGTATGTGGAAATCGCGTCGGTGCACGATGCGCATTCTGCTATAAAGACGATGCGGGTGTGTGTCACAGCGCATCTCGACGTCTGACACTGACGTGCGCTCAGATACGCGGCGCACCGGCAATCGCATCCCTCGCGTCGCTCGCTATCGGCGCGCACGTCGAGCAGGCGCTCAATTACGGCTCGTCATCGCAGCCCGTGGAATGGATGCAGAGCACAGACGCGCTGCGCGCACACGTCGTACCGCTGCTCGACTTTCTCTACACCGCGCGTCCGACGGCTGTGAACCTCGGCGCGGCGGTCGCGCGGCTGCGGCTCGTGCTGGACGAGCCCGGAGACGTTCACGATGTGGCGAAGCAGTTTGTCAAGGAGGCGCATGCTGTGGCGGACGAGGATGTGGGACGGAACAAGGAGATGAGTCGGCATGGTGCAGAGTGGGTTCTTGAGCAAGCTGGGAATCCTGAGGGAGGCGTGAACGTGTTGACTGTGTGCAATACGGGCTCGTTGGCTACTTCGGTGCGTGCATGTTCGTGCCCTGGCCGGTGTTCTTGCGCTGACTTGGTGCAGGGATATGGTACTGCGCTCGGCGTCATCACGCACCTGTACGAGACTGGGAAGCTTAAGAGGGCGTACTTTACGCAGAGCGCGCCGTACCACCAAGGCTCGCGTCTGACGGCGATGGAACTCATTGCGCTCGGGATCCCGTGCACGATGATATGCGATACGATGGTTGGTTCGCTGTTCCAGACGCACGATATACATGCTGTCGGTGCGTCCCTTCGTTTCCTCCTTCTTTTCAAACGCCTGGATAATTGACGGCGCATCGCAGTGGTTGGCGCGGACCGGATCGCACGGAATGGCGATACGGCGAACAAGGTATGTGCTCTGTCTCTGCGACAAGACATGTACAGTCTGTCACTGACGTCGAGTGCAGATCGGGACGTACAACGCCGCTGTGCTGGCAAAGTACCACAAGATTCCCTTCGCGACGATTGCGCCCGTTAGCACAGTGGACCTGGCCATCCCCGACGGCACCCAGTACGTTCTTCGTCTCCCCCATTTCCCACGCAGCCCTGAATCGACTTGGCAGCATACCGATCGAGCACAGACCCGCGGTGGAGGCGACACTGGCACGCGGCGCCGTGTACCCGCGTACCGAGCCCGTTGAGCAAGCTGTAGTGCAGATCACGCCAGACGGCCTCGGGGACGACATGATCTATAACCCCAGCTTCGACGTCACGCCCGCCGAGCTGATCAGCGCTGTCGTCACTGAGCGCGGGGTGCATGCGATTCGACAAGGGTTTGACATGAAGAACGAGCTGCAGACGTAGAGAAAGGAGGCAAACCAAAAGCGCCTTCAAGTAGGAACCGTGAACTGCTGTAGGTTGACTGGCCGGACGGATTGTACTAAGAAATGAAGATTGGAGGTTTGGGAGTGCAAGGGACTACTACATCGGAATGCATGTCAGAGTGTTCGGCGTGTGTCACGATCGGCCCAGGCGCGTCATGTTAATCTGCGGTGGCGCCGTTGTCGACGTCGTTCTGGATGCATTGCATGCGCGCCGTGTGAGACGCGTTCGGTCAGGGTGCATGGAGCGGATACGGATGCGGAACGGGAGAGCTCGCACGGAGCCTGCTGAACAGGTTCTCGATCACATTGATCGAAGACATGGGACGGGAGAGTGAGACGCTGGACGGCACAGAACAGAATGCAGCGGGCGGGCGTTCTGGGCTGTTAGTCGAATTCCAAACTGACTAGGGAGAGTGGCAGGCAGCGCGTTCGAGACCAACTCCGCACGGACACACTCCTCCCGCTCGTTTCCAGTTTCCCATATCTTCCACTCCTTTGTTTGCACCGAATTTCCCCCGCCACCCACTTACTCCCATGGACGGCACTATCGACTCTCCCGCCCTCGCGCTCTTCAACCCGCCCGCGCCCAAGCCCGCGCTCAAGAGCAGACCCATCACGCAGGCACCGCGCCATTTCGTCTCGCGCTCGCTGCACAATCTGAGACAGGGCAACATCGCGCTCTTCATCGTCTTCTGCGGGTCCGTCTATCCAGTTCGTTTCCGCGCTGAGCTCATTATCTCTTAGCTGTTTCGTGATTTTCGTACGAGCCTTGTTCGGCGCGGGATACGACGAGGGATACTCTGCAGACGCGGACGCCGCCGTACAGAAGCACCCCTCGCTGCTCAGTCGCTGGGGCCCGCACTCGCAGCGCGCGCTGGAGCAGCAGTGGAAGAAGCTGCGCACGCGCGACGGGACTGGCGCAGGTCTTTGGGCCAAGATTCGCAAGGAGGACGAGGGCAGCGCGTCCAGCAGGATCGGCGGTCGCGCGCCGGGCCACGACGCGCTGCATTGGCTCAGGGTCATGGAGGACAAAGCCCTCACTGGGCTCGGACGACGCGCGCAGCATCCGGCAGACGTCGCTGCCGAGGCCGACCCCGTTGCAGATGCGGTGGCCCAGGCGCCGCTAGCCGCGCGCCCAGAAGCCCCTGCGCTGCCCGAGCACGACATTTCGGAAGACCTTGACGAGCACGACGTACACGACGAGGAGGACCATCACGGACGCGAGAATGTCCAGCCCGCGCCAGTCCTGAAACAGCATGAGGAATCCGCCGCAGCGCCCCCGCCCTCGCCAGCCTCCGACGCGCCGATACAAACACCCGCCGCTAGTGCCTCTGCAGCTGCCGAATCCGCATCATCGTCAACAACAACGGCATCGTCATCTTCAATAGAAGCAGCACAGGTCTCGCCTTCGTCGCCTGAACTCGACCCGGAGCACGACGACACCGACGACGAGCCCGTGTACCACAAGAAGGAAGAAACGAAATAGTCGCTTAATCGAGCTCGTTCCTCTCCTGCTTTGATAGCACATCCTAGCCTCCTACTCCTCCGCCCCGCCTACACTCCCTCCCGCTGCAAACTTGTAACATCACCTCACGCCGCTGCTTATACATCATCCCCCTTACTACCCATCCCTATCCCGCTCCTTCTCGCTCTCCGCTGTCCTGCTTGCATTTATCGTATACAGTACATACCACCGTCCTCCTGAAGTTAAAACTCATTATATAGAAGCTGAAGCGTTTGACGTTGACGAATCTAATTTGCGTTGCGCTGTGTGCTGCTTGGTGGCTTCGTGTGACCCAGTGGCGGGTCTGCTTGACTTTGCTTGGTTGCGCCAAACTTTGGTCTCTTTCCCTTCTGCCTTCTTCGTTTTCACCGCGAATGCCGCGACGACCGCGATACGTGATTGCCGTGCACGGTGGCGCCGGCGACCATCCCGAGGAGCACGACCGCGCCGTACGTCGTGCCTTGCGAAGGTTAGCCATACCCCTCGCACCACCCTGTGGATCCTCGTGCAGGGTGGCCGTTAGTTGACGCGAACGTCGACATTGACACTGACAGCGCCCTGGCGATCGGTCGCGACACGAACGTCACGGTGCTCGACGTTGTGCAGGACGCCGTTATGGCGCTCGAGGACGACCCTGTGCTCAACGCTGGTCTGTCACATTGCGACACACGTCGTTCGACGCGCTTGACGCGGAGTCGAAGGGTACGGATCGAACTTGACGACTGACGGGCGCGTCGAGTGCGATGCGGCGCTCATGCGTGGTGCGGACGGCGCGTTCGGGAGCGTCGGTGCCGTGAGCGGTACGTACGCGACGATTTTGTCGCGCGTGTTGAATGGCGCTCATGACCTGCTATGAGTAGGTGTGAAGAATCCTATCCGGCTTGCGGGCGCCATTCTCGACGCGTCGCGTCGTCCACGCGTACTCGGACGCGTCCCGCCGCTGTGAGTCCACCTCTCTTGAACTTTGACCTCCCTATTAAGCACTCGTCGCAGGACGCTCGTAGGAGAGGGAGCGCGACAATTTGCTTCTCAGTATGGCGTGGAACTTGTCGACCCCGAAACGCTCGTTGCACCCCATGCCCGCGAGCTATGGGAGAAATGGAGCGTGCGGCTCGCAGAAGTCGAAGCAGGTGCGACCCTCACTGAGGATGAGAAGATGGGCGGAATGCAGGATACAGTCGGCGCCGTCGCGTGGGTCGAGGGCGAGGGTATGGCCGCCGCCGTCTCCAGGTCAGTACGCGCTGTTCGTGACAGCTTCATTGAGACTTGACGCGTCTCGTTACAGCGGAGGGATACTACTCAAACTTCCCGGACGGCTGGGAGAGGTGTGTTGTAGCTGAAATACTCCAGACTCCTCATCATGGCGTAAAGGCAGCGGTGTATGGTGCTGGATGCTGGGCAACACCCAACCTCGCCTGCAGCGTCTCAGGTCCGTTTCTTCCTGTGCTCTCTGCCAATCTGTCGCATTGACCTGTCTATATTCCGCTGTAGGGACGGGTGAAGATATCGTACGTACAGGTCTGGCGCGGACAATAGTTGAGACGATTGTGGCTCGCGGCACCGATGCAACCCATGAAGTTTTGCACGAACTCCTTGCGGAGACGTTCTGGGGTTCTTGCACTTCGCTTGGTAATGCAGCTTCAGTGCTGACGCACAGCAGAGAGCTCTCTTGCTAGCGGTGAACTCGAGCCAAGCGCGGGAGCACTGGTCATGGTGCGGGAGTCCGACAACTCGAATGAAGCTGATGAGAACGACTCAGCCCGTGCGTGCTATCGTCTCCTCTTACCTTTGTTAACAATTGCAGTCCGATTGTGGTGCGCGTTCACAACACCCAGCATGGCTGTCGGCTACACTACGTCAACGGCGTCAAAGCACAAGGTGTGTCCGGCATTTCACAGACCCTGGCTCGTTGCGAGCTCTCTGCTGCAGGCTGTCATTCTCCGGAGGCCAGCTGAGTTATCCGCGAGTAACTGTGCGGAGACTGGTGAGGGTGACAGGCCAAAAGCTCGCGTGTACATCACGACTCTCTCAATCGAAACATAATTTGCCATCACAGATACCAAGAAAATCGCCATAATTCTACAACCTGACTTGATACTCCCTTCCCCGTTGCTTCTAGCGCATCGCACTCTTGAGGAGGCAGTACTTGACCTCCCCGCAGTTGTTACACTCGCGCGGCTCCTTCTCGAATAGTTCAGGATGGGTCTCGTGGTCAATTTCGGACGTCGTTGTGTCCGGATGATAGTCGCCTTTGTATAAACGACCTGTAGTACTTCAGGATGGAAAGCAGGATCGGAGTGTCGTAATGTCGCACCAGTTCGAGAGCTTATGTGGTAATATTGGGGCTCTGAAGCAAGTCAATGCTCTATCAGCGGACAGGAGTGGCACGCCATGACTGACCTCTCTCGCAGTACTTGTGTCCGAAGTTTGATTTCTCGCAGTAGCACGATCCTACCCTCATTCAGCGTGAGCGTTCGGAGGCCTGGACACCGACTCAAAGACGCACCGCGCGAGTTGTGGCACGAGCAAGACTCGCACGCAACGTATCCACAGTCCGGACACGGGCCCTCGTCGATATAGTACTCCTCGTCGAACTTGACACCGCAGCCCGTACACTTCTTCTTGGACGGCTTAGTGGTGTCCGCCGCCAGGCGCGCGGCGTGCTCATCGTTGAACTTGTTGAGCATCGCGTTGATCTGGCAGCCCTTCTTGTGTGCGGCCCACGCGCTCTTCTGGCAGTTCTCGCTGCTACAGTACAAGCGACCTTATCAGTTCTGCTGCCGAGTCAACGTGCCAGCGAAACCTACCAGTAGTAAACGGTTTTGCACCCGCTACAACGCTTCGTTCCCTCGTTCGGGCAGCCATCTCTGTCGCAATGTTGCTTGAGCAGGTCTTTGAGGAGAGCATCCATGGCGGCACACTGAGTTAGTCGGACGCGTGAAATGAAAGGAGGGAAGACAAGGTAAGAACGCGCTTTCTGACTCCGATATCGGCTTTTGGTTCCTTCATTCTTCATCGATGGTGATACATTCCCGGGTGCTGGCGGCCACAGTACATGCTGGATGGCTACATCGCTTATCCACGCACTCTGGGACTGTAGTAGTCCTTTCGCTTTACGGCTGTGATCATTCATTGTCACTAGGATCACTCTGGCGATGCTCATCGCTGAAGTGCCCATCGTCATAACCTCACAAGTATGCTAATGATTTAATCCTTCGCGTGTGGTGACAAGTTCCTCGGCTCTAAGGCTTGTTGCAGCGTCCATGTCGGTCTATCTCAATTCCCTCGAGACATGGCTGCTTATGCCTCTACACCGGGTACACGTTGCCAATCCACTCCTGTACGCTTGTTGTAGTCCATGTATGCAGCTTGTGGCCGGGTGAGGCTCCGCGTTTCACGGTCATGGTCATGTCCACGTTTCTTGTCTTCTCCTCTTCCGTGAATCCACGTCTAATTTTTCTTTGACTTTTGCCTTCGACGATCATCCACTGCTTCAAGACGACTCCCTGCTCGTATGTTCGTAGATCCTGAACTCGTGCAGGGGGCCAAAGGTACGACACGCCTACTCAGGTGCCAAGTTCTCCGCGCTGACTGTTCGTTCCATCTGCCCAGAACCTCAGTACAGACGAAACCGCCAGGACCGCCCAGTCATCAGCACAGCTGCGCCTCTTGACCTCCGATCTCTCCTCCTTGCTTTGCCGCGAAACCCGGACGCGTCTAAGCTCGCCGAGCAATGCATCGTCTCGCAGTTGAAGTCGTGGGTGACGACGCTCGAGGAGACGCGCGACGCGGATACGTCGCTCGGTAAACCTCTTGGCGTCGACCTTGAAAAGCTCGAGGGTATCTCTGTTTCCGCACTTGGGAACAGTCCCGCGTCAGACGCCGCTGCTATTGTCAAGGCGGCGGCAGCGGGTGGTGTGACGGACACGAAAGCGCTGTGGACTTGGGAGCGGCTGCCGTACGCCGTCAGATGTGCCGGGTTCAGCGCGCTCAAGGCGGGCAGTACGACCGAGGACGAGCGGCCAAAGAAGAAGACGCGCGCAGTCAATGACGAACAATTCGCTGCGGATGTTGACGAGTGGTATGTCCTTGCCCGTTTCCTGTGGCGGAGCGTGCAACTGACCGCATCGCGGACGAAAGGATTCTGCGCAACGAAACGTATCTGCGTCTCCTGTCTCGCGCATCCAAGGTGAAGACCACCAGCACTCCATGGACTTTTGGGCTGCTCCGCTTGCAAGATGTCTCTACTGTTGTCTCCGGCGCTGTGGATGTGAACGCGACCGCAAGGACAGGCTCGCCGATTGCTCTCAAAATTCCCCGCGCACCGTTGCAATCGGTACCTGGCTTCCATGTCCTCGATGGGAAACGCACGGACGCGGTCTATCTACAGCCGTCTATCGAGGCGTTCCGGGCACGCTGGACGAGCCTGACTGGCAACCTCCTTGACGGCCTTGAATGGAGCAACGTTTGCGTCGCCGGAGGGCTTGTACTAGGTGAGAGATAGTGTTCATTTTCGGGCGTTCGCTCATCTCTCGCATTCTAGGCTCACTCCTCACCCCGGATATTCCTGCGAAGCATCCGGAGGTTGCGAAAGTCAACAAGCCCGAGGAATGGAAGTCCTCCGACATCGATCTCTACATCTACGGACTCGACATCGACACTGCGAATCGGAAGGTGAAGCATATTGCCGACACGTACAAGAAAAATCTCCCCGCCGGCGCACCGTTTCTCTCCGTTCGCAACTCGCAGACGATAACGCTTTATAGCGCGTATCCAGTGCGGCGCGTACAAATTGTGCTCAAGCTAGTCAGCAGTCCTCGCGAGGTGCTGCTGAACTTTGACCTCGATATTGTCGCGGCCGCGTTTGATGGGAAGGATGTGTGGATGCTCCCGCGTTGCGTGCGCGCACTGGAGAGTATGTTTGTTCTTCTGAAACTTCAATGCGCCAGTTTGATGACCTCACGACAGCGGGAACGAACGTCTTCACCATGGATCTTATCACTGGGCACTACCTTGGTGATCGGAAGGCCACTCGTGACAAGCGGTGAGCTGCTCGTGCTAGATAGATGATGCCCTTCGTATTTTGACCACTTCGCAGTGTATTCAAGTACGCCAACAAAGGGTTTGGCATCCGCATTCTGCCATCGTACATTGCAGCGCTCTCGACCTACAACACGAAGGAGAAGATCGCTCCGCACACGCGGGGAGAACGCTTGTACCTCGACCTCGACCTTAAGCATCGTGCTGACGATGCCCGTCGCTGGACTCGCGAGTGCATTAACGAGTATCTAGAGGTGAGAATTCCTCACGAGGCATCGTTAGCGTGTTGTTGATCGCGTTGGTGCATGTGTAGGTCGGTCACACGAGATCGCCATTCCACTGGCCAAAGCCATACCCTCCGGTCAAAAGCAAGAAACCTGTCTTCTCGCATGCGATGCTTGAGAGTTACGCGCAGGTGACGAGCGAACCATTGGGCCGGAGCTGCCTCACGGGCTTCACTCTGTTCATGAGACATGTCGCGCTGTGGGAGGAGGAACTTGCTGGTCGTATCACGTACGTTCTTCGTACTAGTAGCGCGCATGCGGAGAATGACTCACGCACGCGCTCTCAGTATATTCGAGGATCTCTGGGCGACAGATACGTACGGCGAGGGGCCGCTGCAAGAAATTAGCTACGACGATTCGCCGCCGTACGTTCCCTTCCTACGATCATGGGCTTCAGCCTGATATTGGCTTTCAGATACGCATGGAACGAGTCCTTCACGATCGAAGAGTTCAAACGCGCGCTCGACGCCTTCAACCAAAAAGAGATCGACCACACCCGCGAACGCATAGACTGGCAAGAGTCTCGCGGTCGCTTCGACAAGCCCATCCCCGCGCGCCGTATCACGTACGCAGACACGATCGACGAGCTTCTCTCCCCGGAGAAAGACATCCAGATCCCAGTGTTCCTCCCACAACACTTCCTCGATTTCGCCAACAAGCTCATTCTCGAGGCGCTCCGGCAAGCCCATCCGCTGAGTAAAGAGCGCTCGGATTTGGAGGGACCGCTTAACATCGGTAAAAATCCCCCGCGCTCGAGAGCGCTCCGGAACACTCCCGAGCGGCGGGAGCTCAGGATCGATGTCCCCCCACACGGAGTGCTCCGACGCAACCGCTTTGCACCGGAGCGCTCCAGAGCACCGTTCGGAGCAGCGGGAGCCGTTGGGAGCAGCACTACTGCTTACTCTTCATTTACTCTTGGTTTGTATTTCCTATACGCGAATACGATAGATTGTTACGAATGGAAAACGAAATCTATTGCGGATATAAATCTATTTTATTATACATCCTCGCTCCGCGCATCTCGACGCCATGCACGCCTGTTCGCCACCAATGCTTAGCCAGATAAGAGTCTGGTCATCGAGGTAACGCATGCCGCGTACCTGGTAAGAAAACTGCACGTTGCTGATGGAAAACGTCCGGCAGTGCGCTGCAGCGCATACGGCGGTCGATAGACTCCTGGAACGGTGCCATGAGCAGAATCAAGAATAAGGAGTGCTAGCTCACGTACCACAGCGCGCCAAACACGCGCCTTGCGCCACAGGGCTGGTTTGGGCAAGCGGATATTCTAAGGCGTAGCATCAGCGCATGACAAACGACAACGTATGGCTCGACTCACAGTACGGTCAGCGCGAGGGGCAAACGCAAGCGCACACGCGGCCCCAACACCCGGATGTCGCGTATCGCCAAATGCGCTGGGAGGCGAGGTCGTAAAGGAGGGCTGTTCGGCGGATAGGCTGCGTTGAGGAGTGAGCGCAGCGAGAGCGATGGCTGTTGCGAACCGTCCATGCGCGCGTCTGCGCGCGTCGTCATCGTCATGACCATGCCCGTGCCTACGACACTGGCGCCGCTGTGGACCTTCCTGTCTGCGCAGCTGTCAAGTCAGCGACAGAGAAGCAACCACGCGGACACTGGGAAGAGGGAAGACGTACGCTCGTGCTCCATCGCTCAGGGCTTAAGTGGACGAGCTCTCGGCGCTGTCTGTGTGTGTCGACGACAAGCTACGGGGAAGCTGGGGCTGACGGGTGGTCGGGACATTTTGTCGAGGGGGAAAAGGGAAGAGCCAACCACTGTTTAAGGTCCGACTCAACCACCGGAATGGTCCGCATTGGAACTTATTCACAGGACCGACGAGTCCCAGAAACTCCCAAGTCAGATGTCGGGAGCATGAGGAGGAGTGGGAGCGTTCGGTGCAGAATCGCACCAAACCGACCGCTTGCTCCGAATGCTCCCCCGCTCCAGATGCTTCGGAGCATCGGGAGAGCGCGGAGCAGCAGGCTCCGCTCCAGAGCAAACAATTTTTACAGATGAAGGTGTTTTACAAGGGAGAGGGATGCGATCCTGCGGTGCTGTGGCGTCTGGACTGCGTGCTCAACTGGCAGATGCTCGATCGGACGATTGACGAGTACGTAGTACATCTCATTCGCTTCAGTGGTTGCTCACATTCTAGTTCAGGGTGAGAGAGGCACTGTGGGCCTTTCACCGCGCGTACGAACGCTCGAACAAAGTCGACCCGGACCATTCGATCAACACTCTCAAAACGAACTTGTCCCGCCGCGCGATTCGCACTTCCACAGAGGACGAGATGGACGCCTTCGTGCGCTGGGTTGGGCGGAAGCCGTACCACAGCGAGACGAAGTTGAACGCTGTGTGGCAGATGGAGGAGATGGGTGATGGTGGGGACGGTGGGTTCTCCGAAGACGATGGCGAAGAAGGGGAGTCGGACGGGTCGGAGGGTGAAGAATGGTGAACACCATTTGCAATTGAATTGGGATGACCGTCGACGATCGGGATTGCATATATCGCCGCAATATAATGACAACCAGATCTACTGTGTATATCACCGTCCGATATCCTCTTCGCGTGCCTGCACGGGTAGGCGTCAGTCACTCGCTCGCGCGGAGTTTGCATGCATTGCACCTTGTCTTTCTGCGCGACCTCGCGTGCGATATGGTTGCCCTCCAGTGCCAAAGGTAGCCCATCCGCAACTTCTGCCTCTTTAGCCTGATCATTCAGGTCAAGTGCGCTGTAATGATAGAATATGCGTAAGTGACACCAAATCCCCGAGGTGACAAAACTCTCACCGAGAACTCTGCTCGAGCAACTCGTTGTCCTCTGCGGTACCCACACCGGAAGCCACTCGCTCGCGGACGTGGTGTACGACGTCTCTCACAATGTGTTCGGTCTGGTGGAGGATGGATGAGGTCATGGTAACGGTGAATGTGAATGTGCATGCGCGGGAGCTGTGCGCTGCGCGGCTGGCCATTCCGTTAAATGTACCGAGCGGCCAGGTAAAGTGCGTTCGGCGCTTGCGGACATAAAGCCCGGATTCGCGCCCCTCTCACTCGTTCTACGATCTTCTCCAGTGCAACATGTTCCAGTGGGGTTCCGTGGGACGCGATACAGTCATTGTTCCACTTCGATGATTTTTCACGGGTGTGCAATCGGCCCTGTCACTGTTCACTGAATCCTGGCTGGCCATGGACCGTTGTGGCGAGCCAACACCCCTCTCTATCGCCGTCGAATGTCGTGTCACGCGTCGCGTTACGCTTCGCGCGGCGCAACCGTGACAGCTGCCCTCGATCGAGTATGACGCGCACCGTGACGGGCGCCCCACGGTTT
>KV426162.1:0-22169 GCA_001632375.1 Exidia glandulosa HHB12029 | reverse complement strand
ACGAGGTTGATCGCCGCGAACGAGAGTCCAAAGTCGAATATAGAGATGAAGGCGTACACCCCCAGCGCGTACCAGCCGTACGTCTTGAACAGGTGTTTTAGCCGCCCTTTGAGTGAAGTGTCTTTTGGCGGCGCGTCTTGGTCTGCTGAAGACGAAGACGAGGATTCGGACGTAGAGGGCGAAGGCGGCGGCGATGCTAGTTGTCGTGCGCGCGTAGGGCTCGTTTGTCGTATATGGGAGCTCGAGAATAGTCGTAGAGTGCTAGGCGCGAGGAGGCCGCTGGGGCGCCGCGAGGTTGCGCTGAGCGCGCCGGACGCGATGCGCGTCAGGGGCAGTAACGGTCGTCGTGGAAGAAATACGCGTAGCATGCGGGACGTGCAGTGTGCAGGGAGGTGGAAGAGTTGTAAGCTCGTAGCCGAGCGTAAAGCACTGACGCGCTTTGAATGCGGTGGAAAATTCGGTGCACCGGGTGACGCGCTCATTCGGCTTCGGCTTGGGCGCTTATTACGCGAACGTCACTCGTCAGACCGGTTTGCTGTCATACATCGTCGCGTCTCAGCGTTTCTTCTATTCTTCGGGCGTAAGCCAACAACACTTCCTACGTGCCGGTTCTGCGAGGATGCGGTCGAGGACGAACTGCACGCACTCTTTGAGTGTGACGGGCACGAGGACTTGAATGGTTACGGACTGCCAGTGTACCAATGCGACGGGCCTAGGGTCTCATTACTCTAATATCAGTTTTTGCTGTCATGTTCGGGACGATCTTCTCAGTCGCCGCGACCTGAGGTCTCCAGCGCACGCCAATATTAACGACATGGGTAGGCTTAATCCTTTGGAAGATCCGTCTTTGTTGTTGGCGCGTGTCTGCGGTACGACAGTGCACGCAGAGCAGAGGTTTCCTTCGGGGTGACTATCTGTCTTAACTATCCTATCCTATCCCTATGATCTCAAATCTTTACCGTAACTCGGCGCAACCAGTCTTCGCAGCCAGGGTTAGCCCTTCTCTCAGCCTCCAGCCTATCTCCAAGCTTCTCCATCCAGGACATCGACACCGAGTCCTCAGATATAGAGCCATATGCTAACATGAGCCGTGGTCCGAGGTACTTGAGCACCAGTAACTCAGGGCGGACATACCGAGGCTGGTCTCCGAAGTTGAGACTAGCGAGCATGACGACGTAATGCAGACGATACTGCACTCCCCGCAGTGGGAGCGACTCTGGAATCATCATCGCGACTGCTGGGTCCTGGTGCTCGCACTCTGCCGCGAGCCAGCGCTGCACGCGCACCGGACCGGCGTCTTCGAGGAGCAGCGCGAGCTCGGTGGCTAGCAGGACGTACGCATCTCCTAAAAGTCCGTACATCCTTCGCATATGCTCCCGCACTACGCTGCGCTTCGTCTTCGCCGGTCGAGGACCGAGCGTTGAGGCATGCTCGAATTCTGCGTCGATGCCGGTTGCAGCCAGAGCTGAGGGATTCAGTCCCTTATTGCGTCCTAGAATCCCATGACCGACGCTCGCCCATGCGAGGAGATACGATGCGCTCCCGCCGGAAGAGATGGATGCCCACATGTCCCCATCGAGCGCTACAACGGCGCGGGACACGCGCCCTTTGAAGCGCGGAGGGCCCCAAAGAAGCGATGTCCCGCGCAGGTCGAACCCTCCAGACTCCGTCAAGGAGGGATACGCGAACCCCAGTGGCGTCTCCACTCCAGAAGGAACATCCGAGTCGATGCTTGCCGCTACTCCTCTCCTGCGTAAGACTTGTAGAATCGCAGTGGGATCTGCCACTACCCCCGTTCCCCGCTCTGTGAAGAAGAGACCCCGTTCGGACTGGGTAAGCTCTGATTCTGCAGCGGCGCGTTCGATCTCTTGAGGAGATGCACGCAGCCCGGGAACGAGAGGAGTCTGAATCCGCGTCCTGCTCCGCCCCGTCCATGCCCTCCAAAACGTCTCCCTGAACAACGCGTCCGTACAAGCTGGTACGAGGCACATATGCGCAACGAGCGCCATAGCAGCAACGTTTAGAGCGGTATGCCATGGGGAGTTGTTGATCGAGAGCAAAGTCGCGACGAATAGAACGACCTCGATCGCGCTCCAGTAGATGTGTTCTCGACGAAAGACATAGAACCGAAGAGTCCACCATCCAGCGTTAACGGTGAACGAGTTAACGAACAGGAGGGCGGCGCAGCAGCACGCTGCAAGAGCTTCGAGTGGCAACAGCATTGACAAGGGCAGGCTGGCAGATCGGACCGTAGATCGCCTTCTTATGCAAACGCAGCAATTGAGCCCGCTGCCTAGCTCAGGCCGGCAGGTTCGGCGCTATCACGGGTTTCCTGGAAGCAATGGTTACGGTACAGGTTACAGATCAGGGTCGGGATTGTACAATAGCCATATCTCTAGTAAACTTCCTCCAATGCCGGGATACTACTAGTAGTAGTACGATGCGTCCAACAACGCATGCAGGGAGGGAGTGCATCGTGCAGAAAAGTAGGTCCGTGGCATCCCCCAGGACCATCTTCGATGTCCGCGACTACAGCTGATATGCCTCGCCTCGTCATGCGGGTTTGTGCGAGTAAACCCAGACGACGTTGTGGCTCTGGTTCCGCGCTTGACGTCGCGATACGTGAAGAGGAACACATCACAATTATGAAGCCGGCGAAACTTTAGACACCCATTCCCTGCAGCCCGGGTTCGCTTCTTCCTAGCGCGGCCCAGCGCTTCGCGTCTCCGGGATAGTACGACATGTCCAACAACGCATAGAAGCACAACATGCAGACAAGCAGGTCCGTAGCATGAGGAACGGATCGCGATTACAAGGACAGCAAGACTTTGTCCACCCATTCCCTGCAGCCCGGGTTCGCTTCTACCTCGCGCGCGATGCGGGGGGCCCAGCGATTGGGGTCTGGGGGAGTCCAGCCCTCCTCAACACGATGTCCGAAAGCAGAGGCAATCATGAGCTCGGGACGGAGGTAGGGAACGTCACGGTGGTCGTCTCTGCGTCCGAAGTTCAAGGACGCAACCATGACGAGGTAGCTCAGACGGTACAGCACTCGCCCTGTCGCGGGCGAGTCCTTCTCTTCGCATGCGACGTTCCAGTCCTGGTGCTCGCACTCCGCTTTGAGCCAGTCCTCTACGCGCGTAGGGCCAGCATCTTCCAAGAGCAGCGCAAGTTCTGTGGCGAGGATGCGATACGCCTCCGGAAAGCTACCATAGATGCTCGTCATATGCTCTTTGACGAAAGAACGTTTCGTCTTGGCCGGTCGTGGACCGAGCGACGAGTACTCCTCGAATATCACGAGGTGTTTACGACTGTTGATCCCGACAGCCTCGAGCAGGTCCGGTTCGAGGCCCTTATTTCGTCCAAGGATCCCGTGCGACAAGGCAGCCCAGCGCATGATATAGCTGCCATCGCCAGCCGCTATACGAGCCCACATATCTCCGTCTATAGACTCGATAGCGCGAGAGACTCGACGCGCGAAAATCGAGTTCTCTCCTCCCCAAAGCAGCGAGAGCCCCTGGAGAGCATCATTCGACGCGATATTGGGGAACGTCTGCCCAAAGGTAGTATGCGAAGCGTACGGGATCGGTATCTTTGAGGGCTGTGTGTCTGGTGTGTCTGGTGTGCCAGCTGGAGGCGATGCTTTCGAGAAGCCCCGCAGAATGTCCGTAGGGTCTGCGCGGACCTGGCGGTGACGAGCCTTCCATGTGCCAAGGAACACTGCCCCACGCTCGATCGGGCCTGGGGTTACGCGCGCAGCCTGAGAGCGTGCGCTCTCTTCGGAAACGTGCACCCATATAGCGAGCTCGTCCTGAATGCGCGTGCGGGAGCGGCCTGGAAGGAGATGAGAATGAACTCGTCGAGATTGCGCACAGTGCTCAGCGGCGAGCTTACCTGTCCAGGCCAGCCACCATGCGTGTCTGAACCGCACTTGCGACCAGGTCGTAATGAGGTACTGGTAGATTACGACGCCGATAGTGGCAGCAGTCACGAGCAGCGAAGTGCTTTCGTCGCTGCCAGACTGGATGATGAACGTGACGTTCAGACCAATGCTCGTGCACAGGAACAGCACGACGATGCTCCAATATATGTGCTCGTTGCGCAAGATCCAAAAGCGAACAGTCCACCAGCGCGAAGCCGAGCATTGCGCTGTCAATGCCGAGATGATACCCTGTAGAATGGCAAGGACAGCAGCGATTCCCACCGCGATCCAGCGGATGACAGGGCTCTTCTGCGCGGGCGACGCGGCAGTTTGTGTGGCATCAACCTCGAGGATAGGTGCCCCGAGCACTAGTGCTGCGATCGCAGCGAGCACGACGGAGACGCTCTTGAGTAGGAACATTGAGTGGGAATCGAGATTGGAGACAGCATTCCGCTGCGCAAGCGCGCACTGCTTTTATGTGGCTGAGAATGCTGGCTGAGATTCCGCCCACGTGTGAGTGCAAACAAGAACAGCCCGGGTTGCGCGAGGAGGCTCGGAGGAGGCACCGAAAGGTGTTGCGATAGAGGCGTCAACGTCCACTCAGACACCGAACCGCGCAAGTTACAGATCCACAAATTGTACCAGGCAAGCAGAGTGCTGATCAGTGGCCACTGCATCGCTGCGGATCACCATAAATTCGCGCGAGACCGCTTTTCACCTGAGTTTGAGACGCGTGTGCTGAAGTCGACTGGCATGAGGCAGAACAGAGCTCGTCTGGGAGGTACAGCGCACAGGGGTGTCCTGCTGCTCCTTGTTACAGCCCTGCAGTACCCGGTCCAGTGCAGGGGGAGAAAGGGAAAGGAAGAACCATACCGGCGGAGTTGCCTGGAGTTGCGGTCTTCTACTAACCCGCACGGTGCGAGCACTTGAGCCAACCATGGTCACGGCCATCGCTCGACCCAGCTCGCCCAGCACGTGCGTAACGCGTCCCGCAAAGCGTGCGAGGTTTGCGCCGTCTGTGCTGGAGCCTAGTCCATCCAGAGCGCGTCCCAAGCGCACTTCGCCCCCGCCAGCGACTTTTCACCGCCCACATCCGCTTGGGCTCAAACCCTCGGGGAATGCTCTGTTCGACCCCGACCGCGTCCGCAACGCTCGCATAGCGAGTCTAGGCTCCTTTGCACGTCTACCCGACGAGCTCATACTCGACCTGTTCTCATTTCTCGACGCGCGCACTGTTTTCCGTCTTCAAGTCGTTTCTCGCGCATTCTTTGCCTTTACGCGACACCAAGCTCTGTGGAAAGTCTACTACCTCTCCGACACGCGGGGACGGCTTGACAGATGGGACGGAGATTGGAGACGAACGTACTGGACGACTTTTTGTGCGCCCGACCGCGTCGTGAATGCATTATACGACGACAACGACGATATAGCACGGGAACTGGACCTCGTAATGCCAGCAGATGGAATTACCGCACCAAACGTATGCTCTGACGTTCTGTACCAGCCACACCTGTGCTCTGCGCCGCTAGACAGCCACTTCAGCACTACCAATGCTCTGCAAAATCTTCAGCGCGCCGACGCGCGTTCGCTCGACGTGCAAAAATTTGCGGCAGACTTCGCAGAGCAGTCCGTACCTGTCATCCTAACACACCTCGTGGATCACTGGTCGTCACTGGATCTGCAAGCACCATCGTCGTGGGCCCTCGGCGCGCTGACGGAACGATTCGCGGAGGTGTCATTTCGCGCGGAGGCGGCGAGCGTACCTATGCGTGTGTATGCCCGTTACTGCGCGAGCATCGAACGTGACACGGGCACCGTCGATGAGAGTCCTCTATATCTCTTTGACGCCGAGTTCGTGCGCCGCACGGATGGGAAAATGGGCGAAGAGTTCGAGGTTCCCGCAATCTTCGGGGAGGACCTGTTCCGCGTCATGGGCGCGCAACGTCCTGACTATCGCTGGCTTGTATGTTTCCCATAACACGACGACGGCCTAATCGACTCACGGCATTACTAGATCGCTGGCCCGTCCCGCGCAGGATCAACGTGGCACAAAGATCCAAACTCCACGAGCGCGTGGAACGCAGTGATCACTGGCTCGAAGGGTTGGATACTGTTCCCGCCCGATATCCCACCACCTGGCGTCTTCGTTTCGGAAGGTACTATATACATCAGTCGTCTTTACGCAAACGCTGACTCGTCCGCAGACGAAGCTGAGGTGACCGCTCCATTGTCGCTCGCGGAATGGTTCTCCAACTACTACGCACATGCTCTGTCGACATACGGACCTCGTGCGCGTGATCCAACCACTCGCGGGAAGATGATACAAGGCGTCTGCCGCGCAGGGGAGGTCATGTACATGTGCGTTTGGTATATGTCCCTTGCCAGCCCTCGTAGACTGACGGACCATCATGAACACTAGTCCAGCGGGATGGTGGCATATCGTGGTCAACCTCGAATCTTGCGTGGCAGTCACGCAAAACTTCGTATCCGAAACAGAGGTCGGTGCACGCGCGCCGCTCATACTACAAGTATACTCAGATCTGCATAGCTGCCCGCCGTACTACGCTTCATGCGCGACAGACCTGAGCAAGTGTCCGGCTTTAAGCTCGATGCCACGCAAGAGGAAGCAGACGACGATGACGATGACGCCAAAGCTGGTGTCTACACGCGGTTCTGCGAAGCCCTCGAGCGCGAGCTGCCCAAAATCCTCGAGCGGGCGCGCGCCAAAATGGGCACGTCAGTATCTTCGGTGGATGTGGGGAAAGGGGAGCCTGGTGGCGGTGGGTTGTGGGAGACGCTCAAGGCTGCTCAAGCCGGTGACGCACAAGGAGGCTTTTCGTTTGGCTTTGGAGTGGAGGGCGACTTGGAGATGGACGAAGCCCCGTGGTGATCTGACCTTGGTCCTGTGGATATTGCTGGAATATTCTCGCGCCGGCTTGTGCATGTACAGAGGACGTGTGCCACGTCGTTCGCACATCCGCGGAGGTCACTTCTATGACGTCCCAATTGCGTCGACGTCGGTATCAGTCCCACGCCACCTGGAGACAATTTGTTCTGCACCACCCAAGTGCACTGGAGAGGGGTTCACGTGCTTTACACTTTTGCATGACGCGCCCCTACGTCATCCCCTATCCGGTGTATATAACCCCGGTCCAACCTCCTTGCTACTTCACCAACTCACAACCACAACACCTTTTCTCCTACTCACTACCCACTCTCATCTATACAATCATGTCCGATGCCGGTCGCCAGAGCTTTACCGACAAGGTCGGCGCCGCTGTGAAGGTCCGTTGAATACTCGCACCCTTCTTCCCTCATCCCTTCGTCTGACCTCCTCTCTCAGCCCGATTCCGAGAAGACGACGACGGAGCACATGGGCGACAAGTTCCACGGAAAGATGGACAACGCCGCAGGCTCTATGCAGCCGCAGGGCGAGAAGTCTTACGGCCAGAAGGTCGGTGACACCTTCACTGGTGGTCACGACGCGACGACGAACAACAACTCGAGCATCGTCGACAAGGCGAAGAGCGCTCTCGGCATGGGTGACAAGCACTAAGTGCTTAGTCTTTACGACAACGGACTTTCTGTACAACCACGCATTGTAACACTTTTCGCGCATAATTGAACTTGCACAACGCACTTGAATGCGTTTCCGTCTACTCCATGATGTGTGCCTCATATGCCTTGAGTTAGTCCTCGCAAACCAGCGACGCAAACGTGACAGTATTGCTCAGTACTTTCGAATGCGCCTATTTCCGGACCTTCGGGCCTTGATTCGCGTTCATCACACTTCGAGCGCGTCGCATACCTGGAAGGTCGAAGCGAAGGGGCTATCCTCCTAACCTGAGACCAGTTCTGAAGATGGGAGCCCAACAACCGCTCGCCACGAGGAGCGAAGTGCGGTCGACGTCAGTCCGGCGGTAGCGCACTACATTCTTCTCGCGGTCGCATGTCATTTACCGCTACTCATTTCCGGCGCTTGCATCATTGCACCTGGAAATCTCTATGCAGGAGTCGACGTCTAAATCAGAACTTGGGGACCTTGACACGGACGACTTGCGCCGGCTCCATGTCAACAATCTCGCAATCTAGGCGAGCCCCTCCGCCTATTTGAGTCTCGACGCAAGCAAAGTCGATCGTCTGGAATGTGTCCAAATCAGTCGAGCTGTTCACTCAGCCCACAAACAGCCGTGCTTACAGCTTCGAGCGTAATGAGCGGATGATCTGCAGAAACAGTCAACAGTTGTGCCTTTACAAGAACGGGTAGCCAAAGGAACGAGAAACTCACGCCAAACGCCTGCGCCGTATACAATTCCCTGTGCCGTCGTGGCAAGGAAAGCGCGCATCGTGGAAATGTCCGGTTTGTCGTCCTGCCCGTTCAGGGCGACGACGACGAGATATGCTCTTGCCGGGTCACCCGTGAGAGCGTCCTCACCGATTCCACCGCCGGTTCCCATCGGTACGAATGCCTGATTCGTACAGGGGTGTCGCTCGAGGAGGCTTACAGAGAAGTCTTGGCCAGGGGCAGCGCCCGGGGTAACACCTGCACGGTAGACTGAGATAGCAGTGGCAGCCTGGGAGTCCGTGGGATACGACGAGAGCACCGGGGCGAGCTTGTGGAACTTGGTCGCGGTGCCTTGGTTCGCGGGAGTAGTCTTGATGCCTTTTGGAACGGCGTGTATGTCCGACCATGCTTGGATGACATGCCCGAACGGTGCAAAGGCTTCCGGGGTCAACGAGAGCGCCGGAATGGTCGGGCCGTCCGAGGTGGCCGCTTCAGTAGCGACTGGCGCCGGCGCCGCGAGCTCGCTTTCTGCTACGGGTGCGTCTGATCCCGCGGCAGAAGGGTCCAGTCGGCCATACAGTCTGAGACGCTTGACACCACCGTCGGGGTAGATCGTGAGTCTTGCATGGCTGTACTGCTTCCCAGCCACATTGTCGAGCTGGAACACGTGGCGGCGATGCGGGCCAAGCTTTGTTCGAGGCAGCACTGGCGTCCATTCCTCGTTCGGTTCCGGCACGATCTACATCCCGGACGATCAGCATAGATCTGCTGCTCGTGCAAAAGTGTCGAACTAACCTTGTCGGTGAGGAGGCAGTGCAGCTCGCAGCTCTCGGGGAAGTTTCCCTTAAAGTGGGCAGTGTCGACTTCGACGTGCTAGAAGTCGGTGAAAGGTGTGAGAAGCCGGTCGGAATGCACAAAATAGCGAAATGTGTGTACTTCGAGATAGCCTGGATGGCCACTGGAAGACATGGTAAATTTATGGCACACCGAATAGAGGGAGGGAACCGACGCACAGCCGAACGATAACCCAATCCGTGTGACCGGGAGTTCGACTGCGTTTCGTCTCCCAGCCGTCACCCATATCTTTCCCTGGAGTGCATTTCAGCAGAATTTCGGTACCCAGCATTGCTAGCGTCCGCTTACCTCTGCCGGGAAGGAGGAGATTGGAACCCACACCGAAGTGCTGATCGGAAGTGAAGACCACCCTGGCGCCGGAGAATACAGACGCGAGGTCCATCAGCTCAGAGGGAGAATCAAAGATGGTCTTGACAAGTCCATATACTCGGAATCGAGCCTATAAGGAGATAAACGAGAGCGACACGCGTATGGAACTAGACATACGATGCCGCCATCCGGATACATTGAAAGCTTGACGTAGTTATATGCCTCTGCAGTCTGTGCGATTTTGAAGAGGTGCCGGCTACTGGGTCCGAGGGGCAACTTTGGCAGGATAGTCGTCCACTGCGCAACCATGTCAGTGGCAGCGGCATTACTATGAGCCAACATACTCTGGGGTCCGTCTCCGAAGGCGGCTCGGAGTCCGAGGAGGATAATGCCTCGACGGCAGCTTCGGGAGCTTCGTTACCGGAAAACCAGGAAGTGTCGATGTCGAACCCCTCAACTAGGATCCATGAGGTCAGTCTACCACATGGGATTTGAGTGCTGCCCACCATAGCCACGTGCGCCTAGTTTGATTATGCACCTGACATGGATCGACGAGTGAACGACGGTGCGCACTAGACCTTTGTCAAGTGCTCACCAGTCAAACGTCGGATTGTGTCGACGCGTCTCCCATCCGCTGAAGAGTGCCCCCTTAGGCCCGAATTGCCCCTTGAGGCTTGGTGCAGGCTGTCAGGACGTCCGCGGAACAGCGTGTCAATGTGCGTGCTGTGCGAGACGATCAAGCGGGCCTGACCTCGACCTTGATGAGGTTGTCGGCGTCCGCAAAGAACTCATCCGAGACTGCGACAATCCGTCCGCCGAGTGCGACGCTGGAGAGCTCTGAGCCGGTTTAGTTCGCGACGAACGTGACTTCGCAAGGCTGCAATGATCGTTATCTACCTATGAGCGTGGAGAATTCGGTCTTGAAGTCGTCGAGCTTGATAGCAGAGTACGCAGAGGCCATTTGAGATGAGGAGAGGGAGGTCAACACGTGTCTTCGTCGCGGCGCCGGTTCTTTGAGCGCTCGCCGTCGCTTGAGCACTTCGAAATGCCGGTCGACGACGTTGTCTGGAGAGGATCGGGCCGGGCGAGCCGCAGGTGTTTGCATCCGACGCGTTTGCCTCCGTCAGAGAGAATCACATGGGATCTGACCGTCATATGAGCCACAGGACAGCGTGGCTCGCGATCCTTGCGCTCAACCAGTTACCATCGCGCCCCGCAACTTCGCAACGACGACGGCCTGGACTTGGCCACCACCCAGCATCCTGCTCGTTACGCATATACCTGCATTCGTCAGCAGCGCACGCATCTGTGTACCATCACCACGACTTGGACCGTACCTTGGGCCCTGCATCTGCACGACTACGACAGAACATACCATATTCTAAATCTAATATCAGCTCACACGACCGCACAAGCTACTTACAATGATTGACCACATACTCGGCAAACCGAATCCATCCTGGAAGCGCACCCAGGTGCGTCCGTCGTTGTCGCCGCGGACACCAGTCTCAGTGTTATTCTAGGTCTTCCTCGTAATGCTCTTTTGGATATGGCGCATTGTCAACGGTGACCGTCAAGGACCTCGCGTTCTCTACCTGAGACGGCTCAGTCGGGCTCTTTGTGCGTCGGTCTTGTTTGCATACTCGGCTTTCCTGTGCACAGCGCGCTAATTCTAGTCTCCAGCGCGTTTCACTCCGTGGCAAATAGTTGCCAGCAGTCTCACCTTCTTATACGCTATGCGTAACCTCGACAGTATCTTCGGACTGGGCTGTACGCACTTCATTCCCGTCCCGAAGGCGTATCCCTGACGCAGTTGCCTCAGCTGCGGAGCCCCTAGCACGACTGGTGTGTTGTCCTCCACTGGAAATACCGCCCAGTTTGCGCTCACACTGCCATTTTCTAGTACTCGCGGGCATACTATCGAGCGACATGGATCGTCACGGGTCTTGATGCAGGCTTCGCTACAGCAATGACAATCAAAACCAAATGGCTTCGTGACCTGTGCTCAGTGCTATTCTCAGTCTACTACATCATCTACGCGAATGAGGCCGACGAGAAGGTTTGTCCCGCCCTTCCGGTTCCTCCGCGGCGCTCGCCAAAAGAGCTTACCTTTCCGGACAGCTCCGCAAGTTCCGCGCAGTGTGTACCGTCGAGATGCTGCGTGTGACGTGGGAGAAGACTTCAAATCCCTATGTAAGTCGTTCCGTGTAGGTGCATGCGCAAATCTCAATGCTTATGCGGTGCCGCCTCGTCTCCAGATTCGGGCATTCACGTACTTCGACCGACCCCGGATACCGCACGTTCGACAGCTCCTGCTCCCACGCCCGCCTTCGTCGAATTACAAGCGACCTATCGCTGCATGGTTGTTCTTCTCGCGACCAGAGAGGGAGCTAAGCAGCCAGACGGACCTGATCATCGACATACCAGGGGGAGGCTTCATATCCATGTCTCCCGCGAATCACGAGGAGCGCCTCCGTCGGTGGGCGATGCAGACGGGCAGGCCAGTGTTGTCGATCGACTACAGCAAGGCACCAGAGTGTAAGCATCTCCCGGAAGGGCTCAGAATACATTGGCGAGCGGCGCTGACCGTCGGTTGCGGAATAGATCCGTTCCCATTCGCGCTGGACGAGTGCTTCGACGCATACAGAGTTATCGCGGAGTCATTGGGACGGCTAATTGGCATGTCGGGCAAGAAACTGAACATCATCATGACTGGCGACTCTGCGTCAGTGCACTTTACTTTCCGTGCGCTATACCGAGCCCGGCTGACGCTCCTTGTTTTCACACAGCGGCGCGAACTTGTGTGTGACGACAGTGTTCAAGATCCTTGAGGCGCCGACGCCGATTCTCCCGCCGGTGGCCGTCGTGCTGAACTATGCTTGTCTCGACTTCAACTTCACGTCATGGATGACGCCGGGCAATATGCGCGTGTTGCGTCACGAGCAGTCGTCTGGCCATCTCGCGGGTATAGCGGAACAGAAGGACCACTATTCGCATCGCAGCCCTCTGTCGGTGGTGAAGGATGTAGGGGATCGGCGGCTCCGCAGCAAGAAGAGCTGGGCGCACAGCTTGAGTCTCCCGCAGGCGCTACCGTCACCTTTTGGGTCGACGCGCTCGGCGCAGTCGACGCCGAACGAGAAGCCAATGCCGAGGATGGTCGCGCGCGCCAAGACGACGTCTTTCATGGAGAAGGGTGCGCCACCGCAGAACGACGAGGAAGGCGGCAACGTCGCAGACGAAGAGGGCGAAGACGAGGACATCGCGCCGGAAGGCCCCAACAACCGCCCCATTTCTGCCTACGTGCTGTACCAGGACGCGGAGACGCTGAACGAGCGGCAGGCCGAGCTGGCTGAGGAGAGAATCAAGGGCGACTGTGCGCGCAAGAAGGCCGCGGCGAAAACACCGATAGGGACGAGACTGGCGATGACAAGCCGGACTGGATATTTCCAGGATCGTATCATCGCGCCCAGTATGGTACGTCTCTAGGGCGTCCTGAGCTCGATACGGCCAACTGAGTTGAACGCAGATGCGCGCGATGGCGATTTTGTATATTGGGCCGAAGCATAACCCGGACTTTGGCACGGACTATTACTTGTCGCCGATACTGGCGTCGAACGCGCTACTGGCGCGTTTCCCGAAGGTGCTGATGACGTGCGGAGAGAAGGATCCGTTTGTGGACGACACGGTGATTTTTGCGGGGCGGATTCGCGAGGCGAAGCGGTTGCGGAAGCAGGAGCTGCTGCGAGCGAAGAGCACGGGCGCTGGACTGCGAATGAGCGCCCCCGCGAACTCGGCAGAGGAACGGCTTATGGGCGAAACCGAGGAGGACTGGGTGCAGATGGAGATCCTCGAGGGCTGGAGCCACGGATACCTCCAGATGACAACCCTACTGCCCGAGGCTCTGGGGACGATCGAGCACATCGCGGACTGGATCCGCAGCGCGTTTGCTGATGCGCCCAGTGCTGCTCCCGCGGCGTCGACAGCGACACAGGCGCTGGCATCTCCCGGAGGCTCGGCGAGACGACGACCGAACAGCGGCGCACACCGCGAGTCGCGTTCCCCACCAGACTTGGCTGAAGGCGCGGGATTCGGGGTGACGAGCTCCGAAACGGAGACGGAGACGGACTCTGCTGTGTTGACGTTCGTGCCCAAGAAGCGCCGGAGCCCCCCGCCGTCGTTCGGTACTGGGCACGCTGGGCGGCGCTTCTCGTCGAGTTCGTCGACTGCGACCGTGGCAGCGGCATCGAAGAGTTCGCCTTCGAGCGACGAGACACTTGGACCATTTACGCCACCAACCGGAGAGAGCTTAGGCGGTTCTGCGGCAGCCGGACAGTCTCCGATTCTTGGAGTGGCAGGTTCAGGACGAGCTGGGACGCCGACGAAGGCGGGATTGCTGAGCGAGGGGCAGCTGATGCGACGACGGATGGACGAGGTGGTGCTCGGGCTCGGTGAGGTCGATGGTTCGTCTGATGTGTAATGTTGTCCGGGGGGCGACGCGGGCTGTGTTGAAGCTGTGCCGTGTTTGAGGACGTGACAGAAATAATACTTGCGCGGTCGGTGCTTATAACTCCTGGCTCTTGCCTAAGCTTGGCCGGCGCCCGCCTTTTCTCTCTCAGTTTTGCCATGACCGACCACAGAACACAGTCGCCCTCGCCAGCCTACGCGATGGCTGCGCCCTACAGCGGCGGCCCGTTCGCGTACGGCGTCCACGCCCACGCGTCGATGCAGGGGCAGCACTTACAGCCACAGCAGTTCGCGCCGCACGGCCACCAGATCTCCATGCACCAGCTCCCGCCGCACATCCAGCCCTACCCAGGCGCATCCCAGCAGCTGCTCGCCGGCCCCCAGCCCCAGTTCTCCACCTCCACCGCGCTCTACGAGGCCGCCACGCAGGGCACCCAGTCCGGCGAACCGCGTATTGGCTCGCTCGCAGATTCCTACGCGGCCCGCGGCGTGACCAGATTGCCGCCAATCCTGCAGGTCGAGAAGCAGCACGTCACGACGAGCGCGACCCAGGCGGCGAGCGCGAGCAGGCGCCGTAACGACGCCTGCTTCAAGTGTCCTGTCCCCGGTTGCGGTGAGCGAGCGCCATCCGCGGCCCCGGCCTTTGTTGCAGCGACTGACGCCCGTGTTTCAGGCAGCACATTTACTCGCCGGTTCAACCTCAGAGGTCCGTTCTGCCCGCAAACATTTTCTTGTGCTGATAGCGGCATGCAACAGGTCACCTCAGGTCTCACACCGAGGAGCGCCCGTTCTTGTGCGAGTGGCCAGGGTGCGGCAAGGGTTTTGCGCGACAGCACGACTGCAAGCGACACCAGGCCCTCCACACCACCAAGAGCGGCTCCCACGCCTGCGCAGGCTGCGGCAAGACGTTCTCGCGAATGGACGCCCTGAACCGGCATCGTACGTCGTCGCGCACCGCAGCAGTCTCTATATGTCTCTGGTCCCTGACTCGTTGCTCGTTGCAGTGCGCTCTGACGGTGGCGCAGAGTGCAGAGAGATTATCGGCCAGCAGAACCAGGCGAACGCCCTGCAGCCGCCGGCCGCGGGCGCCGGTGCAAGTCCCGGCGCGGCGGCGTCGGGCTCGGGCGCGAGGCGCTCGGCAGACTCGGGCTCCGAACGCAGCTCGCGCACGCCGTCCGTCGGCACGAGTTGAGTGGAGGACGAGGCGCCGGCGACCACGCGCGCCGCCGCTGCTGCTTTCGTTCCCCCGGTCCCGTGTCATTTTCCCGCCTATTCAACGTCACCCGTTTCACCCTTGGCTGCGCCTGGGACCTCCCCGGCGCCGAGCGGTAAGCTCTCAGTCAGCACACATTACCGCCGCTCTGCCGCAGGGGCGCGTCATCTTGCAGTCATACACCCAGGCCAAGGACACCCTCGCGTCACTCCTCCTGCATTTTATCTCGTTCTTCTCTCGCAAACATGTAACACGTAATACTCTCCTCCTCGTCGCTGCTTTATTCCTACCACCCAGAGCTCTTCTACAATACGCTCCGCCCTGACGCCCCCAACTCTTGTACCCCGCGCGCGCAGCGCGCGTCGCCGCCCTTCCCATACATAGGTCACCACCGTCTCGCGCTCCGCTACGATCCAGGTCGCTGTATTGTTTTCTCGGCCCCCCGTCACCTCGCTCGTCCCGCTCGCGCTGTCACTTGCTTATTGCCCGCTTTTATTCCCTCTCGACCAGAGAGTAACCTTTGTATCTAATCAGTCATGCACGCGAATTGAAGTTCTGCAGAGTATTATACTTACATCTACATTGCGCACGTGAAAAGTTGCAAGGCGCTCGGCTCCCGGATCGTAGCCGTCAGCCACAGCTTGCTCTCTGACCACGACAGCGAGCACGAGAAAGACTAGCCATGTCGCTGCAGGCATTGGTCAATGGCGCTGATTGCGGGCCATCCAACGCGCTGCAAGGTCTCTCGAAACAGTTCGAGCGTGATCGCGGCGTACAGCAGGTGTGTTGCGCGGTGGCGCACTCACGCGTTAGCTGATGAGGGTGTCTGTAGGATCTCTTCGGCTCTGGACGCGCTGGTTCTTCGCGCGATGTGCGTGCTTGTTCAGGCGTAATTGGTCGGAAATTGCGCTGACTCGCGGACGCTCCAGACGTTCCGCACGCAACCCGCGGCGCTGTCTCCAGAACAGGCGCAGGAGGCAGCCCGTTTCTTCGATGAACGCTCTGCATCGCATGGAGCTGCGCATGCGCCGCAGCCGTTCGACGTGCACGCTCTCCGCGACGCGCTCGCAAGTGCAACCGGACCCGCGACACTGCACTCGCCACCGCCAGCCGCCGCCATCCGTTCACAGCCACTCGCCATTCAGGCTCCATCGGCGAACTGGGCCACCGACTTTCTGTCCGCTGGACCGAGCCCGAGCCTGCAAGCGGCGCCGGTGCGGGGCGCACTCCGGAGCGAGCATCAGCTCCAGCCTCAGCCTCAGCCCTTTGCGGGCGTTTCAGGCAAGCAACGTCACGACGTCTCGGGCTTAGCTGACGGCTCCCAGCGGTCCCACAGCGGCCGTACATCCACAGCCAGTTTCAGCAACGCGTCTTGTCCCCGCCTCTGCAGTTCGCGGCGCGTCCAGGCCCGGACAAGGGCAAGGCGCGGGCAGATGCAGATCTCTGTGCGTAGCTCTGTGTGCCCTGTCGTGCAAACGCTGACGCCGCCGCTGTGTGCCTGCATGCCGTGCAGGGGAACGCGAGTTTCAGACGCTTGTCAACGGACAGCAGCCGCAACAACGCTCGCAAGCGCGCGAGACGTTTAATCCTGAAGGCGCCGTCGATGCTGACGACCTCTCCCGCACGGCCGGACTGTTACTCGATGCTGTTCAAGGTGACGCGAGCGAGAAGTTTAAGAAGAGCGAGTTCCTCGGTTTCATGCGCCAGTTACGCGACCGGGAGCTCGTCGTCGACGGCGACGCCGTTGTCGAGCGATCACAGGCGCAAGCTCAGGTAAGCACCGCTTCGATTCGATTGTCCCGCATCTGCAGTGCCGCGCGCCTTCACGTCAGCACGAACGTGTGGCGGGCTGACTCATCGCCATACGCGTTCATGCATCCGCTGACGCCTCCCATTCTAGACGCCTTCCGCGGGCGTGATCGGGGGGACTACCATCGCCAGTCATGCGCATGTCATGTCCGAGTTCGCCGGAGCTGAGGGTGTAGGCGACGCGGCCTGGAGAACTGCAACAGCAGGATCTGCAACCCCGCGCTTCGCCGCGGGCACGGCCGCTGCTTCTAATAGCACAACAACAACCCATACGGGATTGACGGACGCCCGCGCAGCAACTGAGAGCGAGGTTCGTCAGGAGCTCCAAGGCGAAGAGCAGTCGGAGGTCGATCGATACTTTGCTCAGGAAAATGCTGAGTACACGCGCTACTGGTCCGACGCCGCTCGGGAGCAGGCTACCGCGCCGCAGAGAAGCTGGCGCGACCCACTCAGTGCTCAATGGGATCAACTGCAGCATGACTGGGAGATGCTCGAGGCGACGGCTACGGGCATCCGCCCAGTCAGCGCCTACAGTTTCCAGGCGGACAACCCGTATCTACACGGCGAGACCAGTCGCGCCGCGACGCGGCATCACGAACTGCACCTTCCCAGTGACTTCCAGGCCGCGAACTATGCAGTACGTCCTTTATATGCTTTTGCCTTTGCGAAGACAAAGCCATTAATCACGTCTGTACAGAGCGTATTGGAGAAGGAGGCGATGGTGCAACGCGAGCCACGGAACGCCGAGGCGTGGTACGAGCTCGGAGTGCGTCAGCAGGAAAGCGAGCGCGAACACAAGGCGATTCAGGCGCTCAGCCGCGCAGTCGAGATTGAGCCGGACCTACTCCCCGCGTGGATGGCGCTCGCGGTCTCGCACAGTAACGAAGGCCGACGCGACGAGGCGTACAACGCTATTGAGGAGTGGGTCCGCAGACGCGGCGCGCCGCTCGTTCAGCCGCTCAAGAGCGAAGAGCGACACGAACGACTGGTCGATGCGCTCATAGGCATCGTGCGCACAGGACCGGCTGACCGTGTTGACGCGGACGTACAGATCGCTCTTGCAGTGCTGTTCCATACCACCGAGGTCGGTTAGTCGAGTCCGTTTTGGTGCTTTTGCTTACACGCGCCTCTGCAGGACTACGCCAAAGCCCTGGACTGCTTCAAGACCGCACTCGCTGTGCGCCCAGAGGTTTGTAGCTCATGCCCAGCCTGCATACAACAGCAGCTGACCTGTCCGCACAGGACGCACTGTTGTACAATCGTGTAGGCGCGACGCTGGCAAATAGCGGGCGCTCAGAGGAGGCGCTTGCGTATTATGATCGTGCCCTGCAGCTCGCGCCAGCGTACGTGCGCGCAGAGTTTAACACGGGCATCGCAATGATCAACATGGGTGTACGTGTAACCATGCGGTACTAGGTTTGTCGATCTGACCGTGTTCCGTATTCCAGCGTCTCGAGGACGGCGCAAGGCATCTCCTAGACGCCCTTGCGCTGCAGGAGACCGACGGGACGCGTCACGATGCGCTCGGCGAGCCCGCTGCGGTCACGAGTGGCCAGATGTGGGACCTCCTCAAGTCGTGTGTCATCCGCATGAATAGGATGGATCTTGCGAGCTTCTGCGATAAACATGATCTCGAAGGTATGTCCGTCATTGACGCATCTTGCGTGCTCCTCACCATATACAGGATTCCGGGCATCCTTCGGCCCCGGCGACCCCATGAGTGTATAGGAGATACATACCTGTTGATTATAGGACTTCACATCGGTGTACAACACGTTCATCGCAACGCGGGAATGCGTACAGTAGTAGTGTGGCAAACTTTTGAGCGTTTAGACTACTCCTTGGTGGCGTAGCCACCAAAGAGCCCGAGCGAACTTCACAACTTCTGGCTATGCGTGGATGCGTCGGCAGACAAGCTTGTGTTCGCCCCAGTCCTGCAATTGGCTGTGACCTCGTTTAGCGATCCGAGACACGTACGGTCGTACCGGAAACAGGCTTACCACTCCTTGCCGCAATACAGAACTCTGCATCTAGCACAGCGTTGAATTTGTACTGTGGGCACTTCGCACTTCGAGCATCGTTTCAAGCCGAGTGGTCGCAAGCGAGGGTGGACGACGATTGCGAATACTTTCCGAGGAAGGTCCCCCCATTCGAAAGATCTGTCACCCGCCGCCGGAACGAAGACCCGCTGTCTCCAGCGTGCGAGCTCGTCCTTCGAATACGAGCGCTCCCACGGAGGCTCGTAGTCATCGCGGAAATCGTCCCGGAAGCGATTGTTCGCGTTCATATTGGGCTGCCTGGCGTTGGGCCGCATCATGCTGAGAGACTCGTACCAATTCGCACTGGATGCAAGGCCAGTGGAAATAGCCCAGAGGACATGTGCTTGCAATGGATGTAAGATATATCTGATTCAAACAGATGGTGCGCCTACCGCGAGTACTCTCTAGGAATGCGCCGCCCCACAAGTCTTCGTTGATTGCGTTGATCGGTAACCACTCCTCAAGAAGAGGCTGGCGACGAAACTTCAGTAAGAATTATGGGAGGGAGTTCATATATGGTCGTACTGTGACTTCGTGAAGAATAGATAAGTCGTCCGGATGGCGCACGAGCAGGTACAGCGTATGCCGTATTTCCTCGACACATGCACGGTCGGGCGCGTCGGGCGGTGTCAGATCCATGTACTTCTTGCAGAGGCCCATTACGGTATACACGCGCTGTGATATGGACTGCCAGTCATCGTCCTGCTGTCCTGCGTCCAAGGTCGGCGTAATGCTGAGATACAGGCGGTTGATCCGGCGAGCTAAGGCGGCAGTGAACAATGTGCTGTGTACACTGGATTTGGCTTCCAATTCCTGGAGCAGAGCCTCCCAGCGGTGGGCAATTGGAAGCGTATGGAGGGCGTAGGCGTAGAAACTGTGGCGAGAAGCGAGCTTCTCTTCCGGCAGGGAGCGGCAGAGCTCTAGAATCTCGCCAGAGTTGTGGGTGAGGATACAATGGTGTAATTTCAAGATATTGGACACGTCGACTCCCGTACAAGCGCCAAGTAAGTGCTGCGGTACTATGGCGAGTAGTTCGGCGCGGGACAGGAATTCGACCTCTGCAGCGCAGTGGAGAAGAATGTCCTTCCAGTCATCACAACGTACGCCAAATTGGCGCGGAGTCCGCCTTCCGATACCCGTCTTGCGCGTGAAGTACTCGTCGAACCAGACGGAGCGAGGATCTTGGACGATAAGGGAAAACATACGAAGAGCAAAGGCCCGAGTGTCTTTGGTCAGCGTAAATCCTTTGGCTGCATCGAGAAATGCTTCCATTTGGTCCGCCAGGCGCAGAGTTGCGCATGATTGGAGACCATGCTGCTCCAGAATGGACCACATTCGCGAGGACCTCCAGGTGCTGCGACCTTGCAGGAACTTCCCAGGGTGGAATTCCTTCCGTGGCTCGACGTTGCGTACGAGGTCTTGGATGCATCTGAGTGCAAGTAGGCGTGCGCGAGGCCAGCTAGCTCGGAAAACGCCAGTGCAGAAGGATTGCAACGTCTCAATCTCGTCTTCACTGGCAGAGGCCCGCAGCGGTTCCGACATTACGCCAAAGACGACAGGCAGTACTGCATTGAGGGCATCGCCGTCCAGATGTCGAACGCGCTCCACAAGATCCAGGGCGACCCGCAGCCGCCTTGACCCAGGAAGAGTCAGGATATAGCGAGTCATCCGGTCGAGGATGTCCAGGGAAAGTTCGGAGACCAGGTTGGTACCGTCCGAGAAGTGCATGAGCGCGTCCAGGATCGACGACAGGCTGCCCATGACATAGAAACAGTAACGGCGGTTGGATGACCCAGACAGAATGGTGCAAGCAAACTGCAAACCAGCGACAACTGCCATCGGGCAGCGGTGCTCACGCAGAATTACGGGAAAGAAATCCTTCGGCATATCTAAAGATATGGATCCGCGGGGTATACGGAACGTTCGAGTCAGTTGTGCGACGGCGCATACGAATTCAAGCCACGCACACGTTTGGATAATGACCGAGCGAAGGCGCGGGTCGACACAGAGTCTGGATAAGACTAAAGCTAGTGCTGCCAGAGCATGGTCATCCTCCGCGTGCTTGGCAAAATATGCGCGGAGCTGTGGGCCGTACGTCTCGATATCTCGAATGATTTCGCACAGCGGTTGCCTCTGACTGGCGTCTAATAACGGCGTCAGTTTCCGTGTATGTAACGAAAGGCATTGATCAGTTGGACGTCATGAAAAGCCCCGCACGCACGCACGCCCTCTCGCCAATAGCAGCCTTATAGCACAATGCTTAGGGTTGAGGGCTCACCAGGCAATTGTAGTTCCACGGAGAGTGCCGTCACAGCATCATGTATGTCCTGACCCTGATGAAGACATTGTGGCATGGGTTCGTCTAAGAGCGTTCGGTCGGACGTGCGAGTAAGAAGGATGCCGGATACAACGAAGAAGAGGAAGAACTTGAATGCGGTTTTTCCCGCACCTTGCCCCAGGCCATTGCACCTCTATGAAATCGCCGACCAGGGGCGCATGAATGGCTACTGACGAAGCTCGCAAAGTAGAGCATGAAGCCAGCGCGAAGGCGTGTAGCGCCAGGAATCTAAATTGTGTTTGGTTTGCGCGCCTATTGCAGAGCTCCAGCAAATGCTTTGGACGCGACGCCGCCTCTATCCATGGTTACAACCTCACCCGTGCAGCGCATTATCTGGACGTCGTTGACCAGGTGAATTGCGCGAGATCGTGTCCTTCCTCATTTATACCGCAGGGTCGAGGAGCACTAGTGGGACGATCGCGCGATGTGCTCCAATGATAGCCTTCGGCGACGTGGCCGTCGTTGCTTCCAAAGCGCTGAGCGCTGTGTAGCTGGGCATCGATGGTCGGGCCCATGGCTCTGGATGCCGTGACATAAACAGCGAGTCCGTGATCGTTCCCCATACGGACGAATGACGCACATCATGAGCTTCAGAGAGCAACAGAAAAACTCGTTTTCTTGCAGCGGATGACTCTATGACTAGTTCCCGCGCGCATTCGTCTGAGGGGTTTGGATGGACGAGGCCTCGGGGTGCGCGGAGGAGGGAGGATCCAACAAGTCCCGACGGTCTGGTAAGCGGGTCGCTCGACTCGTCTCCGAACCCGTCGCTCTGGAATAGTTCGACCCCAGTCATGTGCACTCCTGTCTCCTCTTTCTTCAACCCACCATCACCTCCGCGCTCATGCAGGCAGAGCGCACCTCGACCGGCGAATCCGCACACTCGAGATCCGTCTGCGAGCCTGCCCACACTCGGACCGACGCTCCCGGCTCCCGCTTCA